>PVIC010009559.1:0-20946 GCA_004025085.1 Thryonomys swinderianus
CTTGCGAGGCAGGCGCCGGAACCACTGAGCTAACCCTCCGGCCCCTATAATTTCATTTCTTGAGCAAATTCATGTACCTTGTGGTTCTTGGTCTCTAGCTGTTAATCTAACAAATGCCTTTTTCTCCATGCTTGTCCACAAGGCTGACCAGAAGCACTTGCTCTCAACTCACAAGGTCAACAATACACCTTCATTACCCTACTTAAGAGGTACACCAGCTCTCTGGTACAATCTCATGAGGTAGTTCCTAAAGATTCTAGGATCAGTTGGAAAAGGAAAAGAAGAATAGGACATGGTTATGCACAATATTCACACACTAACTGAGAGTTGATAACTGTAACACAGCAGCCCATTTCTAGGATATCACTGAAGAACAGTAATGAAAAGAAATCTTTAGCCAGGGATTTAACTCAATGGTTCCCAATGGCTCTGTGTCTTCCTGGCAAGTGCAAGGTCTCAAGTTTGATCTCCTATAACCACATACCATAATGTCAGATGTGGTGACTCACACCCACCAGCAATCAGTACCACACACCACAATACTGGGCATGGTGGCTCACACCCATAATCTCAGCAATCAGTGCCACACCTCACAATCAATATCACATACCACAGTGCCGGACATGGTGGTTCATGCCTGTAATCCCAGAACCCAGGAGGCAGAAGCAGAAGGAGCACTATGAGTTCAAGGCTAGCCTGGGCTACATGGTGAGCTCAGGGCTAGCCTGAGCTACAAAATGAGACCCTGTCTCAAAAAAAAAAAAAAAAAGATCTTTGTAAAGAACAGCACTTCAAGCACTGTACCTAATTCTGTGTTTTGCTTGGAATAAATGACTAGACTTTAATTATATTGCCAACAATTTGGCTTGGTGATCAGGAAGTTGAAAAGAAGATGACTGGAAAATCAAGAAAATTCAGGAAAGAGGTATTGGATAAGCCTATCTGAGTATACGAAGTAGTTGTATCCCATGTGCATGCTCATGAAAGGATAACATCAAGAAAGGAGGATTTTAATAATTAGTAGATTGTATGACTCGTTATGTGGCTGCCAGAAAACCTCCTTCCCTAGCAACTCCTGTGGTCACCAATGGGCTTGTGAAGAAAGTGGACATGGTGAAAAAACTGGAGTTATGCATGGTTTCAGGAACGTGAACTGGCTAGTCTAGCTATAGACACTTCGGAAGGCCCAGTCCACCAGGAATAGAGACCAATGCTGAGCATGTGATGTGGCACCGTTCTGTAGGGTCATCGTTTGGCATCCTGGTGTCAGGTTGAATACATTAGATCATTTCCATCATGGAAGGTGCAGTGTTTTGTCTTTGCTGGAATAAACCCTTATTTCAGATATGAATTTGCCTTCCTTTTACATAATACTTTTACCAAACTACCATTCTCATTTTCATAAAATGCCCTATCCACAGCATGGTGTTCCACAGCGCTTTGCATCTGACCTAGAAATTCATTTCACAGCCCAACTGTGGCAATGGCTCATGTTCATGGAATTCACTGGTTTTACCACACTCACCATAGTACTGAAACAGCTGACTTGACAGAATGGCAAAATGGCCTTTTGAAATGCAAGCTAGATGGTAATATGTTGTAGAACTGGAGCAGAGTTCCCCAGAAAGTTATAAATTTTCTAAGCCAGCATCATGGGGTTGTTACTCCTATCACCAAGATTCATGGCTCAAGGAACCCAGGAGTGGAATTGGAAGCAACAGCACTCTCTATTGCTCCTACTAATCCACTTCAAAACCTTTCTTCCTGTTCCCTCAACTTTTTGCTCCATTGACTTAGAAGTCTTAGTTCCACAAGGAAGAGTATTTCCACCAGAAAACAGAATAATTTCACTGAACTAGAAGTCAAGACTGCCACTTGGCTACTTTAGGCTTCCCACAGCTCTGATTCAATAGACTAAGAAGAGAATTACAGTGTTGAGTGGGTAACTTATCCAGACAATCAAGCTGAAATTGGACTAGTACTGCATAACACAGGTCTGGAATATGTCTGGAATATAGGAGTTCTTCTAAGGATCTCTTAATATTTCCATGCCCAATGATTAAAGTCATTAGAAGCTACAATAAACCAATCCAAGCAAAACAAATGGCACAGACTTTTAAGAATGAAAATTTAGAGTCCCTCAACAAGTTAAAGTTCCATGACCATTTGAGGGACTAGTTGAAGTCAAGAGAGTATAAAACGGTGTTAGAAAAAGGTAATTATAAATATCAGCTAGGAACATATGGCCAGGTACTAAAATAAGAACTATAATATAATGAATATTTCCTTAATGTTTTGTTTAGTATGTACATCTGAGCCAGGCATGGTGGTGCATACCTGTAATCACAGCAATCAGGGATAGAAATGTTGCGAATTCTAGCCCAGCCTGGGTGATTTAGCAACTTCATGGAACCCTGTCTCAAAATATAAAATAAAGGGAGAGGGCTGGGGATGTAGCACAGTAATGAAGGCCCTGTGTCCAATTCTCAGTACTGCGAATAAATCTTAAGTGTATATTTTTCTCATATGTTGCTTTATATATATAAACTTTATATATGTGTGTGTATATATAAAGACATATCTTTGTTTTCATTCTGCTCTTATTTTTATCTTGTTACGTATGATGTTGACTTTATATCATTAATTCTTGTTAAATTTACTTCAGAGTACTTAAATTGTGGATTAGTAGGAGATGAGGAAACATTATCCCTGGCTTTTACTTCCTTCTCTGGGGAATGACTAGAGTGTTTTGGTTGTACATGGTCATATGTATCCTGTCAGACAAAACTATTGCTTTGTTATTATCTTTCTTTGGAAATTTAGCACAGTTTAAGGAAATTATATGGGTACCAAGTTGACAAGGAGTAAACTTGGGATGGTTAATTTTAGATGTCAACTTGTCTGGATTAATGCATTCTATCACAATATAAAAAATTTAAAATGTGTCCCTAAATTTTCTATAGATTTGTATTAACTGTGAAAGGGAATCAACTCTGATGAAAACTGAATTCAAGCCAAGTTGGTGTTTCCCTTCAATAGATATGAGCTACATAACTTTCAGTCCTCTAATTTTCAGCTGCCATTAGTACTGTATTACCTACATTTCTCTTTCCTTCCAGTCTTCTTGTTGCTGTTAATTATTCTCACTGGAAAAGTACCTTTTGTCACTTTGTTGAAGATTAATTTACTTTGTCATATACGACAATATCAACTGTCAATTCTATAGACCTGCCAGGTCGGATAACCTCAGTTTCAGAACTCTGATTATTGAAATTAGTTAAAGAGAGATATTTGACTCTCAGTCTATGATTCTTAATGTGAGGAGAACATAGACCTCTTTGAAAAAGCCACTGACATTATCTGTATGAAAGTACAAATGTGTCCATTCATAAAAACTGAAGATAACCCCCTTTTAAAACCCACAGATAAAATTAAAGATTATTAAAATGCTTTCAGTGTTCTCTAGAAATGATCCCTGAATGAATGAAAAGTCAAGTTATACAAAAGACATGCCTAACTACAGCATTAACATTAGCAGACTATTGTAAACAATCTAAACAAGTTAATAACTTTAGATATCATTGTGCAGCTAAAATAATAAACAGTGACTACAAAAGCACGTTCAGCAATCTCTAGTTTTTATAGGTAGTATGTTCTTGAAAGCCAAATTTCTGAAAGTTGAACAGTTGGTTTATAGTTTATGAGGAAAATCCTGTTATCAGAGGCTAAGAAACATGATGGAAACCCTTTGTGGCACGCTGGGATTAGACACTCTGCAAGACAGAGGAGAGCCCTCCTTGGTAATTAGCCCAGAGCACCCCCTTTCATGTAAGAGTCAGGGAGTGCAGCTGTCCAACTCTTTCTCCTGCAGGCTGCTGACCCTTCTGTGCTCCCCTGCGTTGGCAATGACACCTAGGATATGCTAGATGTATGGGGCCAGGTTAGCACAAAGGGGTTTCGCCCTGTCTGCTGCTTTCCACTTGAATAGGTGACTTCTCCATCCTCCCAGCGGCCCTCCACGTGTGTGAAGATGCCAGTGATACAGAAGGAAAGGAGAGGGACATGCAGAGCCATTTGTTCTGGATGGTCAAAATTATGAACAAGAAAGCTTTACACACCCTGTAGTGCAGGGGCTGCAGGGGCTCAGCAAAGCCCCCTTGCTTATAGGGGAAGTCTGTGTATATAACAGGTCATGCCCCCAGCAGGAGATCTGGAGGACTTGAAGTGGGGTGCTGAGTTGCCAGAATGGATACCTGCTTTCTCCAGAGTCTGCTGACTTTTCTCCTGAGCACCTGGAAGAACAGCGCCAATATGCAGTAGTTTAAGATCACCGTTAAGCTCCTGATATACAAAGGATAAACCTCAGTGTACAAATGATATCAAGATATAATATTGGAGTTAATATGATAAATAGGACTGGGCTGTGGGGGCCTGGACACCCCAGCCCTACTTTATGTGCTGACCCACTTACCTCCTCTGAGCCTGGTGCCCCAGATTGAAAGCCCAAGGGTTTTCAGCCCTGCCATTTGACTTGGACCTGTTGCTCTGACCGAAATTCATCTTGGTTTAAATTTGAAAGCTGATATTTCCTCCCAACTCACAGAGCCTTCAAATTCCCACCCACCCCCCAGTACCTTATCCTTGCACTGGTCTCATTTTATGTATCTTTTCACTCTCCTGACTGAGAAAGGACTGGATTTCACACCTAATTAGGAGAGATTGTATTGCCTGCTCTTTCTTATTCATTTTCTCTTTTGCACAGGCAGCTTTTTATTCTCATGCTAAGTCCTGTCCCTGGACCCCCAGAGCTTAAGGGACAGGCCAGAGCAGAGCTCCTACAAAGCAGAGAGACACTTCACTGGGCAGCTTTTCCCTGGGGGACTCATCCTGATTTGGGCCTTGTATTTATAGGCTTCCACAGAGCATAGAACTGCCACACTGAACACAGTCACATGCAACAGTACTGTCCCTTAACATTTCAAGTTGAATATCAGCTCTGGCTGACTTTATGTTTTTACTAGGGTAGAAAGGGCATAGGTTGTGTTGTTAAAACACAGAGAATTGTTTTTTTTTTTACTTTGCCATCAGCTCTGTGTTCATACAACTGTGCATTTTTTTTTAGACTGGGGAACATCCTCAAATATACAAAATTTGTGTAAAGTTATATGGTTCTGTAGAATTCAGAGGGTTGGGGTTTTGAGGGAAGTGAGGCTAGTTGATGTGTGGGGTTTTATTTTTGAATAGCCCAAATGCCTATTCAGTGCCAATCTAAGAAAGAATGGATTTAGAATTTTCACACCATTCCTTCCTATACAGTCCTTGAATAATCATCTAATCAAGATTTGTTTTCAATAGGGAACAAATCTTCCACAGTAAGTAGTTCAGATTTATTCCATTGGAATCTATACATTAATGCCCATTGCATGAAAAGGACATGTTCACAAAAGCCGGGACTTCGCCTTGCTGTGACAGAAACTTTTTCCCACTGTCTTAGTGTTAAAAATAAAAGAAAGCCTGGGAAAGGAATTGCCTGAGCATTGTGTGCTGCAGGAACGACACATGCTTGAATGGAGAGGCAGAGTCCCCATCACATCTGTACCCATATCAGCAGAAAAATGATTCAGCGTTTCACAGCTGTTCACTGCAGTGGAAGCCAGTGTACTCAGGAAGATGTTTCAGAATTATGTCTGTAAAAATCCAGCTAGGCTTCTCAGGTCAGATTGTATACATGTGTAGGTTTGTTTGTCTTTGTGGTTATTAATGAAGTTGCTAACATAACTCAGACTATTTAACAAATAATCTAATTGTTTAGATGAAATGAATGTGAAATTCAGTTTGAGCAAACAAACAGCCTGTTTTTCTCATGCAATTCTATGTGTTTGTATCTGTGTGTTTTCCTGTGTGGGAGTGTGTGGGTGATGTAATGAAACCTTTTGGTGTTTGCCACTTCTCCTCACCGAAGCGATCTCCCTCACAACTTCCGGCGCCTTTTTTCTACTGAGACTAAGGACCCTTGTGCATTCCAAGTTTCCTCCTCAGGAATCCACTCTATTCAAGCAAAGGAGTGCCCAGCAGCTCAGGCTCCAGTCCCACCCTTGCCACTTGCTGGCTATCTAAAAGTGCAGGCAGCTGACTTGCAGGCTTGGAGAGGCCCAACTTCCTCTTTTGTCACATGGGAATAATAAGATATCTCCTGAAAACCTACTGGGTTACTGTAAAAAGTAAACAAAATGTTATGTTATATGAACTTTGTACATTATAAAATATTACATAGCTATCATTATGATAACAGTGAGAGATGCTTCTTGGAATTATCTGAGAGAAGACAACTGTGTCACATATGACATCTCTAGAGTTATTGTCACTGGCATTATGATCAAATGTGTTTCACCTGAATAGAAAAACGTTATTAAAATTAATAAGCCCATCCTATTCAGGATGGTTGTACTGCCATCTGCTTACAACCACTTTTACTGCCTGTTGTTTCATGTAGAGGCCTTAGTGACAGCAAAAGTGCATTGAGAAGAACTCTACATTTTTGTGGTGAACAAATTGTTTTCTGTCTTGCATTGTTTCATCTTTAAAAGTTCAATGTTAAAACCTCAAGCCCTAGAAACATGAAACTATGCTAAGTCCTGGGAGAGTTGGAAAGAGTAATAGGCAACCGTTTACCGCAGCTTTACAGCCAAACTATGGATACCTCCAGGGCCAACGCATGTAATATAGTGAAGTTGTCAAAGGGCTGAACTCTAGAACCTGCTACCCAGATTCAGTTACTTACTTATGTACCCTTGAGCATGTTCTTAATTTCTTGGTCTCAATTCGCTCATCTATAAAATGGGCATAAGAATCATAACAACATACTATGAAAATTAAATGAAATACACAAAATGGTATGACAGTGCCTGACATACTGTAACCTCTAAGAAAACAGTTTGCCCTTGTGTTTACAGTCATGTATACACACACATGGAACTCAGCAAGAACCTAAAATTTTATCTGTTGACTAAATTCCATCCATCCCTTCCTGGGTTATTAATGCCTTCCTCTGTGGCTATATTTTGTATTAGCCCAATTAAAAGGAAATCACCACGATTCTTGATCTGGCAAAGAAAATTTGTTTTATGTAAGTTAAAAAAAATGGAAAGTGTAGCCTAAAACAGCATTTTGGCAATGTAATAGACCCCATGGAGGTGGGAAGAAGGGATTCTCTTACATATGTTCATGTAAAATTTTCTCACTGCAAGTGAACGCAGAGCTTGTGGGCAGTTACTGAGTGAAATTCACATGCTGTAAGGATGATGGCGTGATGCAAGGTAGAAGAGCCAGTGGAGTGTGAACCTCCCTGAGCAGGTCCTCTACCCTCTGCAGAGAGGAAGGGTCTGAGAAAGCAGGCATCCCTCCTTTCAGACCATGACCTGGAGATTGCTTCTCATGAGGCAGGGATCAGGGCCACAGACCAGGCCTCAGTACTGAAGCCCTTGGCTTCTCCCAGACTGACTATTCATCTGGGAAGGCGAGAGCAGAAACTCAATTGTGGAATGATGCAGAGAGAGAGCTTTTTGAGAGCCAAGAAAGAGGTGAGGAAGGAAAATAGGAAAGGCCTGGGACTGGTGCCGTGGCCTCCTATTTTCATTCTCAATGTGGACCCCAATGCTACTATAATTATCCTTTAGCTGCATAGCCCAATGCACAGGGTCAGGCTATCACAGAGCCAACCGCTACCTTCCCCCTAGAAGCTGTTTCCCACTTAGCCACGGCAGGCACTGCTGCTGGGCGACAGCGACGTCGAGATCTCGTCGGTGGTGTTACTTAGGGTAAACTCGTGCCCTCCTTGAGGTTTCTTCCCACTGCCCTGGCCTAAAGCACAGGGCACCGTTCACTCTTCAAGTGCCCAGTCTGAATGACACACGTAGTCCTCCTGTCTCCACGAGTCTCCCAGCGGTGACCTTTTAAACACCTCTCCTTCATTAAACATCAGAACATTCTGCATAGCACGTATAACCACCCTACAGTAGTGCTCAAACAGGTCGCCAGGGATGATATGAAAAGCAGCCGCCAGTGCCCCTGTGGCTAGCAGACTGCTTTCTGCAGCCAGTCCATCGTCTGGGAGATGCTGTGACAACTGTTTGGTAGACTTCTTGGTCTGGATTGAATTTTCCAAGAATTTCGGCATTTTCTGAGTTAGTGGAACATGCTGTATAAGCTAACAGGAAGATAATTTACTTCTTAACCATGAATATTTTTGCTATCTTTGAATAAAATCAGGGACTTTGGTAAGTCGAGTGAAATGTAAACTCTGTCTCAGGGCGCAGGCCAAGACTTGTTTGAAGTGGAGGCAGCATTCCCTGAGAACAAGTCTTCATGGCCTCTCGGTGCTGCTGTGCTGAGGGTGCAGGAATAGCAAGCAAATGTCCCGCGTGTTTATCACCGTCTGCTGACAATT
Organism: Thryonomys swinderianus; assembly: GCA_004025085.1. Taxonomy (NCBI): domain Eukaryota; kingdom Metazoa; phylum Chordata; class Mammalia; order Rodentia; family Thryonomyidae; genus Thryonomys; species Thryonomys swinderianus. Next base: position 8,447 of record PVIC010009559.1, read on the forward strand.
CCAGCCGAGGCTCTGGGGCTTGAAACGGATTCCCTACCCCGCAAACCTGGGCGCCTGGGGTGGGGACGCAGCCTGGAGGTGAAGCCCGGTCCTTGTCTCCACCAGTGTCTGCAGACAGGTCCGGGCGGCGCCGCCGCCTCAGATCCGGGGCTTAGGAGTGCAGCCGACCGGCTCTGACCGCGCCCTGTCTCTGTCCGCCTCGCTGTCCCGCAGGTGACATCAGTTGCAAGGGGATGACCGAGCGCATCCACAGCATCAACCTTCACAACTTCAGCAATTCTGTGCTCGAGACCCTCAACGAGCAGCGCAACCGTGGCCACTTCTGTGACGTGACGGTGCGCATCCACGGGAGCATGCTGCGCGCGCACCGCTGCGTGCTGGCCGCGGGCAGCCCCTTCTTCCAGGACAAGCTGCTGCTGGGCTACAGCGACATCGAGATCCCGTCGGTGGTGTCGGTGCAGTCGGTGCAAAAGCTCATTGACTTCATGTACAGCGGCGTGCTGCGCGTGTCCCAGTCGGAAGCGCTGCAGATCCTCACGGCCGCCAGCATCCTGCAGATCAAAACCGTCATCGATGAGTGCACGCGCATCGTGTCGCAGAACGTGGGCGACGTGTTCCCGGGCATCCAGGACTCCGGCCAGGACACGCCACGGGGCACCCCTGAGTCCGGCACGTCGGGCCAGAGCAGCGACACCGAGTCGGGCTACCTGCAGAGCCACCCGCAGCACAGCGTGGACAGGATCTACTCGGCGCTGTACGCGTGCTCCATGCAGAACGGCAGCGGCGAGCGCTCCTTCTACAGCGGGGCCGTGGTCAGCCACCACGAGACGGCGCTCAGCCTGCCCCGCGACCACCACATGGAGGACCCCAACTGGATCACGCGCATCCACGAGCGCTCGCAGATGGAGCGCTACATGGCCACCACGCCCGAGACCACGCACTGCCGCAAGCAGCCCCGGCCCGTGCGCATCCAGACGCTGATGGGCAACATCCACATCAAGCAGGAGATGGAGGACGACTACGACTACTACGGGCAGCAGAGGGTGCAGATCCTGGAGCGCAATGAGTCTGAGGAGTGCACCGAGGACACGGACCAGGCCGAAGGCACCGAGAGCGAGCCCAAGGGCGAAAGCTTCGACTCGGGCGTCAGCTCCTCCATCGGCACCGAACCCGACTCGGTGGAGCAGCAGTTCGGGCCCGGGGCGACGCGGGACAGCCAGGCAGAGCCCACGCAGCCCGAGCAGGCTGCCGAAGCCCCCGCCGAGGGCGGCACCCAGCCGAACCAGCTAGAAACAGGCGCGTCCTCTCCTGAGAGAAGCAACGATGTGGAAATGGACAGCACAGTCATCAGCGTCAGCAGCAGCTCAGACAAGAGCGTCCTGCAACAGCCTTCGGTCAACACGTCTATCGGGCAGCCCTTGCCCAGTACCCAGCTCTATTTACGCCAGACAGAAACCCTCACCAGCAACCTGAGGATGCCTCTGACCCTGACCAGCAACACACAGGTCATTGGCACAGCTGGCAACACCTACCTGCCAGCCCTCTTCACCACCCAGCCTGCAGGCAGTGGCCCCAAGCCTTTCCTCTTCAGCCTGCCACAGCCCCTGGCAGGCCAGCAAACCCAATTTGTGACCGTGTCCCAGCCCGGCCTGTCCACCTTCACCGCACAGCTGCCAGCGCCACAGCCCCTGGCCTCGTCCGCAGGCCACAGCACAGCCGGTGGGCAAGGTGAGAAAAAGCCTTACGAGTGCACTCTCTGCAACAAGACTTTTACCGCCAAACAGAACTACGTGAAGCACATGTTTGTCCACACAGGTGAGTACAGGCTCCCAGGGAAGCCTGGCAGTGGGGGGAGGGGCTGGGGGAAGGAAAAGGAAGGACTGTAGGTAGAAGGGAGAGTTTGAAGTCATCGTTCAGGTTTTAAAGAAACCTTGCCCCCAAGCCTCTCCTAGAAATCCCAGCTGTGCCTGAGTCATAGGAGTGGAGTACCTGCCACTGAAAGACAAAAATCACAGAAACCCTTCATGGGAAAGGGATGTCCTGGGGATGTGCACCGTGCGGGGGAACGAATCAGAGCCTCAGACAGGCTCTAGCCAAGTCCGTGACTTTCAGAGGCAACCCGATGCAGGAGCTCACAGCTTGAGCTCTGGAGCTGGTTACTTGGGATTAAATTCAGGCTTACCCACAACCATCATCACAGTGAGAAAATTGATTTTTCTATCCTTTCATTTCCTTGTCTAGAGAATAAGAATAACTTTGGTATACCTTCCCTATAGTGCTGCTTTTGAAGATTATATTATTTAGTGCACATGAAGTTCTTAGAGTTTCTGGCACATAATAATCATGGGATACATGGTAGATATTATTGACATTATTAAGATAGATGGGAGGAAGCTTACTCAGTTTGACTTGAAAAATAGGACCGGAGCAGTGGCTGAAAGTTCTCTGGAGAGTCATTGAACTAAATAGCAGAAAAATTTAACAACTGGAGCTGCTGTACAGGTTCCCTCCAAAGGAACTGAGTCCCCCAGACTAGCGCTAATAAAGGCACCATGAGTGATCATTTCATAGAAATAATGTAGAGGGGATTCAGGCGAGAAGATGGCAGGATGAGTGCTTCCCTGGGCTTGTAATTCCAGAGCTAAGACAACCCCAGCCCTAGTTAGTACCTTTTCCTAGTTCCAAAATGTGACAGGCACAGAGGTGGGAGCAGTATGGGTGTGTCTCCTTACAAATGACCATTTATACACATATGATTAACATTTCATATATTCTCTGTAGCTAGAGTGCTTAGCACAGTGATAGTCATCATATTAGAAATTCGTAGGAGAGTAACTCTTTGTGTGGTTCCAGAATACCCCTATTTAAATGATAAATAATTTGCCAAAGAAATGTTGAATTCCAGTGCATGAAAATAAATTAGTTTCTTAAAGCAGCCTATTTCTTAGGTGAAACTGTTGAGAGACCAAGGTAGGATATAAAACGTGTATGTTTAAATAGAAGAGAAGACATATGGAGACACAATACCCAATATTAAAGTGAACAACTGAAATAGAACATTATTTAAAAATGAATATTGCTTTCTTTGCAGTCATGTCTAAGTAAAGGCATTATGGAAATCAATTTATGTGTCTTTATGCAGATCAACTAAAAGATTACAATTTTCAAACCTCCAAATAAACATAGTGATTCACTACTGAATTTAGAAAGACAAGTAGTTACAAGTCATTGTGTTTACTTGGGGTCCACATGAATGCATTAATAGCCTGAGACCAATCAAGAGAAGTTAATCAACTAGCAATATTTTATTTTATGTAGCAAAATAAGTCATAGTGCTATCAAATAGTTTCTTATTTTTTCTTGTAAATAGCAGTCTTATAAGACATCAAATTAAGGATTACTGAACAAAAGAGAGCATTTGTGGAAGTACCTCCTTAGCCAAAGTTGACTTTGCTGCTCTTAGATCTGTAAACGTATCTGTTTTCTTCTTTATTGTACCTCTACCAGGAGAACTGTCAGATATAAATTATTTATATCAGACAGTATAGTGAAATATCACTTTAAATTTGAAATATTAAATGTTTAGTATACTACCAAAAATTGCTTTTTGATGCATTTGTCCAGTAGGCTAATGACAGGATTCTCTGTTAACCCCATAGAAACCCAGCCGTATATTTTCTCACTTAGAGATCTCAGAGCTAAACAGCTATAGGTAAAGTCACTATTTGACTTATGCTCAGAGTATGGTCTTCAGAATGCTACTAAACTATTAAGGTATCTGAATTTATGTCGATAATATAGCTAATATCTGGAAATAATTAATCATGTACATATATCATCTGGGCAACACATTTTTAAAAAGCAACACTTTTCCTTTCATTATAGAATCATTCTGCTGTGGTAGTTTGGGAAGACCATCTGTCTTTTAATGCTTTTGTATAACTTGAGTAACACAGCATAGTTTAAGAAAAATTGGTCAGGGCTCTGAGGATTTAGCTCAGTAGTGCTGGCTCTTGCCTTGCAAGCACAAGGTCTGAGTTCAATCTCTAGTACCACCAAAAATAAGAAAAAGTGGCCAGGTTTCCAAAAGAGAAGGTAGCTTGAACATGTGAAGTTAATTACAGACTTAATTCAATGTTGGCCCCACATTTCTGAAGTTCTCTCTACTTTCTTAGTAAAGCATCAAAAAGTGGGGCCTCCCAACTTCACAGGGGCTGAATAACAAAACTTTAGAAACAAACAACTGTTAGCACTAAGAAGACTCTAGAAAGTACTAGATACTTGGAAGAGCAGAAGTGAATTTAATGTTCCTATTCATAGTTTATCTGAGAAGATTTCTAAACAGAAAAAGTGGCTTGACAGAGATGAATGGAAAGAAATATGGCTTCTCCCCATAATAGTTCCTTTGCAAACAAATAGAACTGTATAGTAGGAACTAGATGTGCACTTTATTAACTCCAAGAAAGCCCTAATTCCAAAGCATATTTCATAGTAATTATAACACTAAAACTTACAGTGGAGGTATAAGTGAAAGTTAATTGTACTGGAACTAGGATTTAGGTCTTCTAAATTGCTATGTGACCATAAGCCATTCAGTTGATTTCACAACCCTCAGTTTCTTTCAGTTTAAAATGAAAGTGTTAATTTTTCTGCTTTGAGTAGCTAGAAAGGTGGGCATGTAAAAACTTTTCATAAGAGGCAAAATATAACTATTTTTTTAAAATGATCATCATTATTTTCACCACCTCCACCGAGGAGACACTGACTTTCTTTGCTGTGTGTCCCAAGTCTGAACATACACTTCAACCATGTTTCCTCCCCCTATGGGATTTATGTTGAATCAGCATGATGCTCCAGAGGCTGCTTGGACTCCCTTCATAACAATTACATTTTAATTTCTTAAAAGCGTTTATAAGAATGAAAGAAATTCCCTCACCTAATCACTCTTTATCTACTGCCGAACAAATAACTGTAGGACTTCTATACCTCACATTTTTTCATATTCACTTACTACAGGTTCCTAAGAGTTGTGAAGAATGAAAGTATGAGTTCAGGACATACTTGAAAGCAAAGGAGTTAAAAAAGAAAAGAAAGAAAGCACAAACCATGCTGTTGTGGAAGGCATATAACAAAGCAACAAGAAAAAAAATTCAAAATAGATGAATGTGAAAAGGAGGGACAGAGTATTAAGAGAGCAAGCACTGGCTAGCTGATGTGAGTGTGGGAGGAAAGCAATGGAGATAATTCCAAGACAACCACAGAACAGTGGTCCCCACACAAGCATCATGCAGATTCTCTGCCCCACACCTGTCACATCTCTCTGTCAGAGCTTAGCATGGAACTCAGCAACCTGTGCTTTAACAAGCCCTGGTTCATTGTGAAGTTGAATGTTGCTGCTTAGAGAACTAAGCCAAGGTAATTCAGAAGAGAATGGCAACAGTTTGCCTTTCTGGTACAACAACATTGTTCCCTAAAATTCCACTAACAAGAATCTGTGTGTTTGGAGAAAAAAAAAAAAACAGAGTTACAGATAAAAGCTTGATGCTATGTCGGATAAATAATATTACAGAAGCCATCTCTCAACTATGAGTAGTGGGCTCGGTCTTCCAAGCTCCATAGAAACCATGACAAATGAACACCTTCTGGTACTGAGCAGTACAGTACTGACTTGTGTTACCATATGTGGTCATCTCTGCACCTTCCTAGTAGAATGGAAAATCTGAAGGAACAAAAACACACATCAAAAATGGACCTCATGAGTTCATATACCCAACATATATCACTCTGTCAATAGTAAACATCCAGTCATAGCTAATCAACAGCTGAACCAAATCCTCCCACAGTGATGTCCAGCCATCTCCTAAAGGATTATTTGTTTGTTGGTTTTGTGATGTAGCTCCACAGATACATTACACATTTTCTCCAAAGATGTGAACGTGTTACAGATGCCATGTCCTGTTAGTTTGCTCTGTATAACAAAATACCACACATAATAATTGGAATGACCAGGATGGCTGTGGGATATTTATTAGCCTCCCAGTGTAGGGTTACCAGATTTAGCAAACAAAATCATAAAACAACCATCTAAAGATTAAATATGATTTTCAGATAAATGAGAAGTATACTTTAGGATACATTTTTTCTTTGCAAAATGTATGCTACACCTATGCTAAAAAGTATTTATTATTTATTTGAAATTCAAATTTCAGAAGATGTCATATATTTTATCTGGCAACCCTTTCCAGGTGGAGCTATCTTTTAAAATCCAAACTTAGGATTCTTGCCTTAAAACTCTATAAATGAATATGGGCTAGCATATGTACTTGCTTAGCAAATGTTTGTTGAGTGAGTATGTAAATGAATGTTTAAAAATGTAGCCATGCTTTCCAGGAGAACTTAATTCAAGGACTTATACATAAATGCATTCTTTCCTTAGTAAGACTTTTACATTTCTCTCTCTCTCTCTCTCTCTCTCCATACATATATATATATATATATATATATATATATATATAGCTAGAGAATATATTGTACAGATTTGTGTGTTCTCACTTGTATTTTTTTCCACCAACAAAAGGTAGATGCATTGGCTTTTTTCAAAATCACGCTATCAATATCTCAACCATTGTTGATTATTTATAGCCCATTGATATCCTTTGCACATAAGATAATTTTGCTTGTTAGAGAAGCTCAACAATTTTGGCCATAAATTCAGTGTAAATAGACATAATAACAATAGCATAACAATGTTAGCAGTGGGTAATAATAGTGTCACCAAGACAAAGATGTGATAATCTACTTATGGAGCTGGGACTGTTACTACCATTGGGCCAGTGAGGGTAAAGTATGAAGTTGGGAGTAAAAGCCTCGGTTTTACTACCCAGTGAGGGTAAAGTATGAAGTTGGGAGTAAAAGCCTCGGTTTTACTACTCTGTGATTCAGTAGTGACTATAGGAAGAACTTTCTCATCCAACCTGAGCCTCAGTTTTTCACATCTTTAACAGTACTTATTTTATATGGTTGTTCTGAGAATTAAGTAATTTACATGAAGGCATTTACCATAAATGCTGTGCAACTATCATGGCCATTAAAAATATACGTGTTAGAGATGCTATAGTGTCATCATACATTGTGCAGCATAGAAACTAAGAAATTGCTTGTTGATGGGAAAGGAGATAATCTGTTTGAATTGGGATCTTCCTTTTTCCCCAATACAGGGGATTAAACCCAGGACTCACGATGAACTAAAGTCTTATTCTTTTTTGTATTTTTTATTGATTGATTCATTTACTGACTGAGACAGGGTCTCTATAAACTACTAAATCACACAGACTGGCCCCAAATTTGCAGATCTCCTATCTCAAGCTCCCATAGTGCTGGAATTATAGACATGTACCAGCATACTGAGCTTGGCTGGTATGTTACATTTAGCTATTACTGATTGGGAGGGGTGGATATCACTTTTTCATATATTAATATCTTCCCCTACACATAAAACTGTAAGAGAGGAGAAGTAATGTAAATAAGTTCCCTGAGATCTTCAGAATTCTTACCACCAAAACAGTTTAGTCTGGTGGTAGCGACAGATGTTTTATGACTGCATTCTGTCTCCAGTAGGCCTCTTTTCCTAGCCAGCTTCCAGGAATGGGCCTGAGAGGTTGGCAGGTGATCATGCCAACTGTACTTAGGGCTGCAGGCTCCCCTTAAACCTCAGTTCTCTGGACGGAGACCAAACTCTACAACCAGCAGAAATTCCATATAGTTTCATATGAGCACACTTCTACTGTTGATACTAAACCATTCTCATTTTCTGGTCTGATCTTGATTTTCCTCACATAGAGGCTCTGAGCTTTGCAGGACACTCCAACCCTCCTCTTCCTTCTTTGCTACCTGCTGTGTCACCAAGCACCCTGTCTTGGTTTTCTACCTCTTACTGTGCTTGCCCAAAGAAAATGTTATTGTGCTGCAACAGGGGTTAGAAAGATAGGGAGAGTGAGAGAGGCAGGTAGGAACAGTGCATCTGAAAACAATTAGATAGTAGCATTCACCATCCTTTCCACAGCCTGGGAAAAGCCTAGCTAGAATCAGGAAGAATCAGAAGAACAAGTGGAGCTCTTGCTGAGCCCCAATACAAAGGTCACCCTTCAAAATCAGAGTCTCTTAGCCCACTATAACAGCTTTTACTAGAACATTTTGAGCTTTCCACAGAAGCCTCTGCATCTACTAACTTAGCAGCACCTCTTTTCCTTTTCTCACTTTTCAGTAACAGTAGAGGAATATCCAAGCTGGTCCATAAGAAGGAGTTGAAGGACAGGCACTGAAAAATGGGGAAAAACATAAACTTCACCTCTGTCCTACCCTTGAAAAAACAATAAAGGACATGTCCTCTCCCCTAAGTTCTTCACTTTCAGTTTAGTTTCTCTGCCTCCAAGGTTCCAGTTGCTGCTCGATAAGACTTCCTGTCTATTCTATTAACATTTTATTGATACCGCTTATTTCATTAGCATAGATAATTAGTAGACTATATATACAGAGAGTGGTCTATATAGACTCTATCCTTAACTCTGAATTTCACAGCTGCATTATACTTCTTTGCTTTTTTTGATTCTCTGAAACAACTTTTTAAAATTCTGGATTCCTATATGAGGCAAGTCATTTCTCAGTTGACTTCATTTATCCTCAGTTCCTTTGTGTTTTAGTTGTTTTCCTTAAAAAGATCACATACTCTGTACTAAGTGGTTTTTCCTCTTTATTTTCCAAAACAGCATCGCAAGACAGGTACTTTCTGTATTATTTCCTGTAGGTAAGGAAACCAAGGTATAGAGAGGTTAAATAACATGCCTAAGTCACTCAGCCAAGGAAATGGAATTCATATCTGGCTTCTGCACCTGTATGGCTCCAAAATGGGTTCGTGTGACTTGTCCCTTAATTTTACAATTTAAGTATCCACTTTGCTTTGGGTATCCCTTTTTGACAAGCCAGATTTCTTATTTCTGACCACAGGTTCAAACCTGGAAAGCTGTGTGCTACCATTTATCTTCCACTTTTCCTTTCTTCATTTGGAGAGCAATAATCACAGACTGGGTCCATTCATTTATAGTTTCTATATATCCCTGAAAGGAAATATGTAGGAAAACATGATAGAAAAATAGTAACATTCCATATGAGTGAAACTGCTCCAACTCCATATTGAAAGAAAAATTGTGACACTTGTGTAATCTGAAATAACACCCTGTTTAACCAGACAGTTCCTGAAATGCCCAAACTCCTCCATCACAGCATTTTAATAATTACACAGAGTACCTTCCTTTGAGTTCCCAAGCGCTTTGCAAATGTTTTTTCCTCATTAACTAGCATTCCACTTTTCTGTGACATGGAAGAGAACAGGATACTTTGTCCTATTTAAAATATGGAACTGCTAATGCTCTGCGTAATTGAGCAGGTTGCTCTCGGGTCATTTGCTGGCAGGGCCAAAAGTAGAGAGTCCTCTGGGCTTGTGGGCCACCCTGAGCAGAAGACCAGCAAACTTACACAGGGCCATGCAAGTGCTTGGTACAACTCCTCAATTACAGAAAACACAACAAACCTAGGGAGATGAAAGCATTTAAAAAGCCCAGGGTGACACAAATAATTCATAGCAGAATTTAAGCTGCGTGAATGCAAACAGCATACATATATATGCCATTGAGAGAAAGATAACTGTGCAGCATCAATTTATAGTCATATGAGAGGGGTGTGAGAGTAAAAGGGCTTTGTTAGTGACCTTGCCTGAGGAAAAGCACCCAGAAGGTGAAAGTTTCAAATAGCAAGAACATTTAGCACAAACAAAGTTTCAACTTCCTACCAGCCAAAATACCATCTGGAACTTAAGGCATGCTTCCCATTAAAGGTGACAGGTGGACATGTTTTAAAAGATATTTGGCTGCCTATCATACCCACTATAAATTATACTGAAAGTACAAGGATAGCAAAGACCAGCTGAGTTCCAAGCATGTTTACAGCTGACAGAAATGTTTCAACTAAAAATAACATACATGACTGTCTCTTAGGGAATCTCTCATTTCAGAAAAATTTACCAACATAAACATTATGCATAGCCTGAGCTCTTCAGCAGACTGAGGTTATTAGCAATGAGCCTTTTCTAACTTCTTCTATTATAATCTAAAAGTGACCTAAAACAAGAACTTTCATTCTCGCCTAATCCTGTGATCCTGTACATCATAATGCCCATCAGTGTGCCTCAAAACAAATCCTTTTATATTTGAAAACACAACAAAAAAGCGGACAACAAACCTAAAAACCCTTTGCCCTGAGCCTGGCCCATGAGCATGCCCTACCTGGTGATTGTTTTTATTGCTATTAACAGCATGAACATCCAACCTCTTTGGTTTCATAATATAAAAATAGAAACCTATTCAAGACACATACTTTATGTGGAAATTACCTCAAATTCAAAAAGTAGGTTCCTTACCCTGCTGAATTCATAGTGCAGATGTTGAGATATTACCCTAGGGAGGTTTCAGGTTTTGGGCTTTTAGGCCACATTACAGAAAAGTACATCGAGGGAACTCTCAACTTAGAGGTAGGTGCCTATGTTGGACAATCAGTGATGAAATGGGAGAGATGTACCTAATCTTTCCTAGTGAGCACAGAACAACAAAAATTGAGAGGAAATAATATAAACACAACCAAGTCTTTAATTAGCCCACAGAGATGTCATAGTCCCATGGACTTGCCTTATACAAGAATACTCATCTCATGATTCAGTGACTGAGAAATCTTACTTACCTTACTGTTTCTAACTAGCATGATCATTTGACTCCTAAGCCAATGAGTAGCAAATCAAAGCGCTCAGTGAAGAGTAAAAAAGACTTGTGCCAACAGGCTAAGAAAGAAGAAGAGAGTAAATCTACTTTAGAAACTGACCTAAGAGTTTTAAAAGCATATGAAACCATTTAACAGGGGAGGGTAGCCTTGTAATAAGAATACCATGCAAGAATTCGCTCACCACCCTTGGTGGTCTCCAAAGTGATTTCATATATATTTTCCAACAACATGAACACAGTGAGATAAGCAGGACTCTACACCTCAGAGGCATTTGGTGATTTGTCTTAATGGTATAATGTGTTGGTGCCTACATTTGACAGCACTGTGTGATTTGGAGACCAGAGTGTTGCCCATTACCTGCTCAACTTTCATAATTAAGGAAGCTAATCTACAGATCACTGCAGTCAGTATAAAATAGCCAGTTCATTCTTATATGTAAGAAAGATCTCTGCTAAAACCTATAAAGTTGAAAAAGCATTAGTCTTCAGGATTATTTCTTTCTGTTAGCAGTATCTTCCAGACTTAAAATTAAAATGAATACATGTACTAGGCAAAACAATAAGTGGGAAGTGAGGACTGTCCCAAAAGAACTAAGCTCTATACCAGTAATCCTCATCCCCACTGATTCAAAAGAACCGCATTTCTCAAATGATCTATTATTTCTGGCATTTGTTCAACACTGTTAAGGGAGAACAGTTAAATCCCCTAAATGACCCTGAAAATGGCTCCCTGACTCCCTTCTCTCCATAGAATGACCTTTAGAGACTTTTAGTGGGGAAGATCTTGTAGCTTGCCAACATAGCCAGTTGTTGGTGTGTGGAACAGTCTAGTGTCCTGGTATCCTTAAAGCAAGATTTCTCCAACCGTAGGAGGCCAGGAAGGCCTGGGATTTTCCCATCAAAGATGATCCCGTCAACAATCCGATTTTATTTTTTAAATTCTTTTGTTTTTCTTTTTTGTTGTCTTGTTCTTCTGTCTTTCATCTTCCCACCTTGGCTATGTCTCGCCCTGTCCTGCTCGCTGTCTCTTCCCACATCCCTAGGCGAGAAGCCCCACCAATGCAGCATCTGCTGGCGCTCCTTCTCCTTAAAGGATTACCTTATCAAGCACATGGTGACGCACACAGGCGTGAGAGCGTACCAGTGCAGTATCTGCAACAAGCGCTTCACCCAGAAGAGCTCCCTCAACGTGCACATGCGCCTCCATCGCGGGGAGAAGTCCTACGAGTGTTACATCTGCAAAAAGAAGTTCTCCCACAAGACCCTCCTGGAACGACACGTGGCCCTGCACAGTGCCAGCAATGGGACCCCTCCCGCAGGCACACCCCCGGGTGCCCGCGCTGGCCCCCCAGGCGTGGTGGCCTGCGCGGAGGGGACCACTTATGTCTGCTCCGTCTGCCCAGCCAAGTTTGACCAAATCGAGCAGTTCAACGACCACATGAGGATGCACGTGTCTGACGGATAAGTAGTATCTTTCTCTCTTTCTTAAGAACAAAACAACAACAACAACAACAAAAGAAATAGACAAAGCTATGGCACTAGAATTTAAGAAATGTTTTGATTTCGTTTTTACTTTCTGTTTTTGTTTTTGTTTCGTTTCATTTTGTACTACATGAAGAACTGTTTTTTGCCTGCTGGTACATTACATTTCCGGAGGCTTGGGTGAATAATAGT
>PVIC010009559.1:21046-45424 GCA_004025085.1 Thryonomys swinderianus
AAAAAAAAAAAAAAAAAAAAAAAAAAAAAAAAAAAAAAAAAAAAAAAAAAAAAAAAAAAAAAAAAAAAAAATCTTTTTAAAAAGTAAAAAAACAAAAAACAAAAAAAAAAGAAAAAGAAAAAAGAAAAAAAATTTCCACTTGTGAAGAGCACTACAAAATAGATAACAAAATCTAAAAGGCCTACTGTCTTTAAGTACACCGCTTGCAGTGTTTCCGTGGACATTTTCACAATTCTGGCCACTTGGACTTCACAGTAACCAGTTAAAACTGTGGAATATCACTTCTGGTGAAAACCCAGAGGAACGGCCCTGCTGTTTTCCACCTACCACATTGTCTGATTTCATAAAAGGGCTGTGGGGGTGGAGGGGGCGGTGGAGTCAGAGGTGTGGGAAAGAGGGGAATGACAAGCTTCTCCCCTAGGCTCTGCCTGCCTCCACACGTCTGGCTCACCTCCCCCACATCCCCCCCTTTCAGCAGAAGCCAGAAAGACTTGGACAAGCAACAAGCAACAGTGGCTCTCGTATTTATTCAGTGTCTTCGCTGGGCCACAGCCTCAGCACAATCAAGAGGGACTTTCATGAAAGGCAGGAATGCAGATAAAACAAAGATATCAGAGATTTGCACCTATGTTTCTAGGTACAAGAGAAGGATTATTTCCAACAATCTTTGCAAAAAAAAAAAAAGTGTCAGGATATATTCTTGTGGAAGAGAAAAAGAAAGAAATGGAGGGTGGGGGGGAACACTAAGAAGTTCTTGAGGCTTTTTTAATTCAAAATTTTATAGAGGGGCAAAAGTGACATTTACCAGATAGAATGCTGATTTTTTTAATATATTTACAACAGTATTTGTGTAAAAAAAAACAAAAAATAAGATTGTTAAAAGTAATTTTTTTTTCATTTTGGTTTTGCATACACTGCCACCAATCCCTTCTCTTTTATTCTGTTTCACACACACATATATGTATTTTTAGGTAAGTTAAGACTGTTAAGGTTAGCAATACTGCTTCCAGACAGAAAGAATAAAAAACAGCTAAAGTTATATTTGAAAGAGAGGAAGGTTATTTTCTTCATTTTTTTATTTTTCTTAATTTTTATTATTTTAAGTATTGCCTGGGTTGATGAGGGCCTCTGTGGCCTGCCCATCCCTGCTGTAATTTTGAACTGCTGCTTTGTATTTTGATATGTAGTTCCTTGACTTTTAGCAAGCTTATGTTGCTCCACTGAATATTTTTTCACAGATCCATCTAGAATTCTTTTCTTTTCATGGAAGGGACTTTATCTTTCAGAAGCAGACTTCTTGCTGCTTCAAAATCTCATTGCATTCTTATGACTCTAGAATTTCTACTTTGCTCTTTGTCTTTGATGAAACACAAGTCATCTAGAGATCTTGACGAATGGGTTTTTTCTTTCATGATCAGCCAGGAGAAGGACTTCACGGGACTCTGACACACTTCCTCACCCTTCATAAGCCTCTGGGCATCACCATGAGGAGCTGTTACAAACCATGATATGCTGATGCAGAAATTACTGTTTCTTTCAAGTATCACCTTCTGACTCTTTCCACCATGTCTGAGAGGGCTAAACAAGATGTTCATTCTTTAGACAATTCATTGATCATTGCTTTTTGGAAAGGTCTTAGGAAGTTAACAGATTCCTTGATGCCAACATCTACCATTTAAAAGGGCACCAATCTACTGCATCATGCCAGATGCCACTCTCTCTTCCTAATTGGGATTTCTTTCCTCGGTCCTGATCAAGAAATAGTAATAGAGACTTTTCCATTGTAGACAGTGTCACAAAGGAAGTCCAACTCAAAAACAGGACTTTTCACACCTAATGCTCCCACAGTGATTTCAATATAGGGCATATTGTAGTACACTTAAAGGGAAAAGTAAATCTTTAAACAAAGTAGAAACCCCAAACAATAGTTCTAAAGCCAGAGAAAAGAGAGTATATTTTTCTTTCAAAACTTATATTTTAACTCTCCTTCTAATTTTCCTCTTAGCATTTTACTTACAAAAACATGTAGCAAATGAGGGAAAATCTTCCACAGCAAGCAACTCTATAATTACTAAATTAATTTTATGCACATGTTTTAGACATGGGTTAACTTGGATCTTTTCCATAAGTTCTTTGTGATGTTTAGTAGAGTTTGTGCAACTGAGGTGTTTGTGATTTCATCTGTCCTACAGTGCTTAATTCAGTGAATATTTTGCTAGAAATTTTAATGTAGACTTGGATGATTAATTGACTACTAAGTATCACCCTTTGTGATTTTTAAGAAGAGTGACATCAAGAACTGGGTATCCAGAACTCACCTGTTATAAAAGTCAATGAGAAATAACTTTAGAAATACAGAAAAAAAAAAGTCGAGCTCTTTATTGCCAATAATTTGCTTTTTACATTATCGGTGTTGACTAATGTTTCCATTTGCCACCAATAGAGGGAGCATTAAGTAACTTTGTCATGGAATATTTTGATATTTTTTTAAATGACCCATTCAGCCTGTACATTAAAAAAGACTGACAGTGAGAAAAATAGAGGAAGATGACACAAAACAACTCAAAATGTATTACAAATGAGAATGGCCCACTGTCACTTTAAAATACTTACAACTATGTGGCAATAGTCCATTGAAAATAGTGTTTTCATTTAACCTCAGCAGCACTGAATTCATAATACCTCCAGAAAAGTTGATCTTGAGTGTCATTTGGGCAACATTTAGCTGTCTATTTCTGAAAGCTGAAGGAAAGTCATTTGTCTTCATTGTCAGAGCTAAATAACTGGGTTGAGACCTGCCTGACATCACAAAACATATAAAGGAAAAAAAGAAAACCTTCAGATAACTAGAAACTCCGATGTTCATCCTTTTCTGGTGAAGTAGTATCTGCTTTTTAAAAACTGGGAGGTCCCTAAAGAATTCTCGGTGAGGTGATATAATCAGTTGTCAGTTACCAAATGGATTACCAGGTTTGCCTGCAGTGGACTTCTTCCTACTGTGTTTCTTCCTTCCAAACATCTCACCGCCTAAGTTAGTTGTCACTTGTTTTCCAGAAACAGAGAGAAGCTAAAGTAGGGGAGCAGAGAAGCTGCTGTGGGTCTGTTGTAAAATGTCTGGCCTCTGAAGGGCTACTTTCCAACTGACCCACACTTTAGAAAATAAGCTTATTCCTCCCTGTTTCCAAAAGATATAGATGCTTCCTGACTGCCAACCTTAAATTATGACTAAACCATCACAGATATCTGAAAAAATAGAGAAACATTTTCCCTCACAATCAGAGAATGAGCATGAATTCTTTTAATTTTTTGGTTTGAAATCCTATAATTTGTATAATTAGACCTTCATCTGGATGCTGTTGGTGCTTTTTTAAACATTCTTTTCAATAACCAGAGAAAAGATAAGATGGAAGCAGTTTCTAGATTTAAGATCTCTTAGGGTGAGACGGGAACAAAACCTGGAGTGGGTAAAAACGTTTTTAAAAAGCAACTTATGATTTAAAACTGAAACTGCTAAACAGAGAGGGGAAAAAAGTCAAAGGGGAGTGTTTATCTCAAGACATTTAGATACTGCTTATGACAAAGAAAATCTAACACTAAATATTGGTAGTGTCTCAGCATACTGGGCATTTTCTCTATTAAATGCCAATGTTTGTAGTAGAAAAAAAAAACCTTTAAGTAGTAAAACAGAAGCCCAGAAAAAAAAAACCAGATTAGAACACATAGATCTGATACAGATGTACAGTGGGGGAAAGATTGGGAAATAACCAAGGTCCCCTTTAAAAATTGAAATGGACTTCATTATATCAAAATACTTACTATATATTTTAATTGAGCGTAAACTTTTGCTCCTCAAAACAGTTTTACAGGCTTTTCCCTCCTCAAATTCCTAAAGCCTTGAGTCCTTTTGTGCATCAGTATGTTAGATAATTCCCAGCCCATGTTCCAGCTCCAGCCCATTCTTTTCTCCTAGTCATGTTAAAGGTCACTGAAGTATTGGCTTTAGAAAGATTTGGGTTTGTTTTAAGACTCATGGAGGTCTTATTTTGTGCCATAATAGTCTACAAGGACCAAAAACACCTTTTCAAGCCCATGAATAGGGAGAATTTGTGCGTTCTGATAATGAAAAGAGGAAAGGTTTCCTTTGGAGATTTTTGGTTCAGTCCTAACATCTTGATCTACTCCTACTGCCCCATCCAAAACCACAAGCAGTATATGCCCTGCTTGTGCACCCCAAACAGTGTTTTCTTCCGCTCAGATTTTAAAATGATGTGTGTCCTGTAAAAAGTTCCTGTGGAAAACATAATAAAGGCCCCCATTGTTTCCTTGTGGGGACCCTAAGCAGAGGAGGAAGTGAGGGTCCTGTGGACAGAGCTCACACTTATTCATCTTGGAGCCTTCCAGTGCTGTTGTTGGAGATGTCATTTAATTAGTCGAGGCTGGATTCAGGGCATATGTGATTCTGCAGAAAGGGTGTCACATGATCCCATCAGACCTGGTTCTGCTGTCGCCAGCCCAGTGCTACAGCAAAGGGAACAAAGGAAAGTGCAATGTAAGTGCAGACACAACCTGAGATGCCCTGGGGACCGAGAACAGGAGGTGCCCTTTCTGTTGTGACTTGACTCTTTAAAAAAATCTTCTAAAAGAATTCTTTAATTTAGTAATGAGTTGAAGTCCAGGGTAATGGAAGCTGTGGGGAAGATAATAAAAGAATTGCAAAATGTATTCAGCACCTAACAATGCTAAAGCAGAAAACACCCAATAGCAAAACTAGAAAGTTTGGCAAGAGGTATTTAGAGAAATTGCTAGGCTTCTCCATGGGTAGGGTGGACAAACTTTCTTTTGAGTGATTTCTGGCTCTGAGAAACCTCTTTACTCACTAGAAAAGAACTTTATTTAAATGGCCAATTTTGTCTCCCAAAGAAAGAAATTTTTTTTAAAAAGGAAAGAAAATAGGACACTAAGGACAGAACCATGTGACTTGGTGAGAAACAAAAAGAAGGGTGCAGTGGAATTTCAATAGACTCCCTAATTCCATAGAAAAAGTAAAGCAACCCAATGCCCCTGAGCTCCAGACTCTCAGTCGGCACTGACTGGGAAGGTGCTTGAACAGCGATCCCCAGGGCTTTCTAAGGCTACACATAATTTCCCCACTGGGACCACAGCAACCCCTTTCTCCTCTGTGTGTTGTCATGAAGAAAAGGGCTGTTCTCTTAGGTACCCCAAAAAATAGATTATATAGGGCAAAATTTCAAAAGCAATCCCTGCCTTCATGCTCAGGCTGCCTGAGAAGGCAGAAATGGGGCACAAACAAGCTCTTGCCCTTGAGAGAGAATGTTTCCATATTCGCAAGGGCTTCCTGTGTAGTTATTACTGGTACCACTTAAACCTCCAAAAGAGAGAAGTTTATGGTGACTCCATGTTCTGATAAACATGGCAAGTAGAAATTACTAATCCAAAGCATCATTCATAGCACAGAATGTTACGATGACCAGTCTAAGATACCCCCAAGATTTTTCCAAGTCTCTGTAGATTTTTTGTCCTCCCCAAATCCACTGCAGTCAGTGGTATGCATTAGCAGATCCTAGGATGCAACTTTTGACTGGTAGAGTTTGTTTCCATTCTTGGTTGGATGAAGAGGTACAAGATGAAGGCTGAGCAATACAAGCTCATTCTCAGAACTGTTTGCTCGTCACTAAATGAGTGAAACGCCCCAGGGTTGAATCAAGGAACATTGTCATGTTTCCACACCACTGACTGAAACAATGTGGATGCTAGTGGTTTCTTCCAGCCCCACCTGTTGCTCCACAGAGTGGACACTTTCAGAGTGAAATCTATTCTGAACTGTATTCTTACAACATAAAATTATTGCCTTAAATCAGAAAGCCCAAGAAAGAGAGCAAAAAATAAAAGACATTGGAACAGTGTGATGATACAGATATTTCTGGCTTTCTGAGGGTTGTATTATGACAGAAACAAGCCGTATTTATTATCAAGATCTATGAAAACAGTGACTTCTTGGGGGAGATGTCAAATTTGTCCAGCCCTGGCTACTCTCAGGAAGTAGCTGCTGTTTCCTGTCTACTGTGTTTCATTAATAAGCCTGAGTGAATGCAAAACAGATATCGTATTGCTGAATAGTGAGTCCCATAAAACAGTAACAGCTGCCTGGCATGCCACTTGCAAACATTTCCTTAGCAGAGAGAGCAATCTCAACCAAAAACTTTCTTAAGTTAAGAAACTTTCTTAAATTAACCTAAGGCATATCTCTGAACCTCTTTTTCTCATTTTTGGAGTGCATCTGGTTAATCTGGTGGTTCTTTGTTTAAATGCAAATTCAGAGCTTTCAGGTCTTCAGTGAAGGATCATAATCTGCAGATCATAATCAAAAACCTACCCACAATCATGGGAGTCCCTGCTTCAGGGGTACCTAAGCAGGATACGAGAGTCCCTACTCATTTTCTTTTCAGTTTCAGTAGTTTCTTGGCCAGACTACCTTAATCAAATTCTGATACTCCTGAGTCAGAGAGGGGAAAAAAAAAATCAGTCCCACAGGAGACATCTGTTTTCACTACTGTTACAGCCATTGTTACTGCCCAGCAGCATTACTGTAATTGATATGGAGATTTAGTGATGAAAGGGTCTTAACCCATCCAGTGTGTCACAGCTGCTGTCCAGAATTCTGTACATGAGTGTACATTATGCATGTGTACATGCGGTGTGAGGTGCTCTTAGTACAAAACAATTCCATATTCATAGTCCCTTGTGATTACAAGACAGCTCTGAGAACTTCTTGTTAGTAGTCAATGGCCTAACATGTCCCTCATGCCTGCTTCTGCTCTGCTGCCTTCCATGGTACATCAGTGTCTGGGGTGAGGCTATAGGGCATTCTGCAGGAGTCCAACCACCAGTCCTGTCTCTACACCCTTTTAATGAGAAGTAACGTGAATAAATGATATACTTTTGTTGGACCCATTGATCTGAATGCACATGTGTGTGTTTTGTGTATATTTACTGTCCTCCGGGCATGTTCGTGCCTCCTCATGGGAGCACACACAGGCAGAGGTCCTAGAGCAAAGGTGCAATTGGCTCTTCCCACCATCACTGTCCAACTGATGGCTCCCTTCCCAGTAAGTCACCTGCCCATTCAATTGTGATTTTTGGGGTAGTATTTTACAGTTGAGAGAAACAAAGCTTGTTGGTGCCACAGCAAACCTACAGAGATAGGTAGTTTTGCTCCAGAGAAAGGTGGAACACAAATAATCAACTGGGAACAGGCTGCAGGGAGTAGAAGTCTAGGATACCTCCCCAAGTCTCCTCAGCAGGGGGGGGGGCGCCAAAGTCAAGCAGACAAGGCCTGAACTCACTGTGGCCAGACCTCTCCATGACTCAAAGGCTTCTCTTCCTTTCCTCTCAGAAACATAGCATGTGCACACACTGTGACATTGAAACCCACACATGAGTTATAGTCCCAGACAAAAGCTTTCTGATGCCCTCTGCATCTGTAGGGTGTTGTCATCACCCTCAGACTGTGTCTCCTGAAACCAGTGTGGCCTTTGCTGAAGTCTTTCCAAATGTAGGCTCTGTACTATGGCTAACCAACCAACAGCCTGTCATGAGAATGTTTGAGAGGAATCTTTAAGAACCAGTGTCTCTTTCCTATCTTAAATTACAACGTCTCTCTAGTGTAAGATACTGAATGAATTGACCTGGCTCTGGTAGCTGACTCTTGATGGCTTGGTGGCCTGGAAACAGACTATGTTTTCTCACTTCCATGACTTTCTTAGACGGTTTAGTATTTTTTATGACATTGTAAATCATTTCTGCTTTACAGAATTCAGAGGACATTTTCTTTCCTCATCTATTTTGGTGACTCCGCATCCCCTTATTAAGTAAGGCTACTTACAGTTGCAACTTTTTTGTTATTTTTTTAATGTATATTGTCTTTCTTTGTCCAAAAGAAGTCTGTGACTGTAACCATAGGTATTTCTTTTTACTGGAAAAAAAAAACAAGCTTTGTTTTTTTTGTTTTTGTTTTTATAATTAACAGTTCTAGTAACTTTGTAGACAAATGAGTTACTATTTAGGTATGCTTACTTAAGTACAGTACACTACATTGCAGTATTTCTGAAACCTAGAACATACGCATTATATATAACAACTCTATATTGAAATATATATTACATTATATTCATTTTAACTTTTGAATCAGCCTATCATCATGAGTTGATTGAAATATTTTTTGCATATATCACCCATCACCAACCTGCTGCAGTTAATCTGGTGCATTTAATTAATAATGATTATTACCGCTCTAGTTAGCTTTTTTGTATTATCAGCTCCAGTATTGTCTTTACAGGATTTTAGGATTTTTTTAAGCTCAGACTTAGCAAATGTAGGAAAGTGCAAACTTTTTTGAACTTTTTTTTTTTTTGGTGTGGCTAATGCAAAGAGGTTCATATTCAAAGCGATGTTGTTTAGCTGACCCTGTCAATATTTCAAGAACAAAAGAAGTGCATATGAATGTATCTGTGATTTTTCCCCCCTAGAACTGTCATTGTTGTTTATATTTGCTTTTAAAAATATGACCAAGGGGCTGCTTAACCTTGATCTGACCAACTATCAGAGTCTGCATTTCAAAGGGCTGGTTTTATGAGAAGCATAAAACAGTGAAATGCCTACTTGTCCAAACTGTATTTCAAACATTGATTTTTAAATACTGTTTCTTTACTGACTACTTTCTGTTTTTAATATGCTTACAGTTATTTTAACAAATCAACATTTCCCTGGAGGCAGCTTGGCAATATAGGGTTCATTTTCCCAGGAGATTTGTTTTTTTTACTAAAACCAGATTTTTTTATTGACAGTGATGGATAGAAATAAAATTTCTAAATATATTTAACATTTTTCAATCTGCAGCATCCCTAAAATGATAGTTATTGGGTTATCTTGGCCTCAATACATTCACTTCCCTGCTAGAGTTGGGGTTTGATACCTTTTTTCTTTAACCAGTCAACCATAAAACTTTCAAAAATTAGGTATCCCATCTTCCTATACAAGAAACACGTTCAGATAGTGTTTTCACATAGAGTTTCTTCAACTTCCCTCAGCTAGCCAACCTGATGCCTGACACTGTCAGACCTGGATCAACTTTTCATCTATCCTAGGTGCCTGAAATCAATCTCATTCCCTCTGTGCTATTTTCAGGACAAAATAAGAATAGCTATTTATAAAACTCAGTAAAAAAGACCTTGCTACAACGGGCCACACTGGAGGCCTTCCTACACTGAAGGCCTTTCAGTGTGAATACTCCAATTCTTTGCTTCCAGCATCCTCACAAATTTCTATTTCTAATCCTTTCCCTTTCTGCATACTTGTCCGACATATCTTTGGCCCCATCCTGCTCATATTTGCCTCAGCATCCTCCACTGAAGCCTGGCGCTCGTTAAGGAACTGCCCTCTTTTAGTCTGTGCTGACAAGGGTAATGTTGGGTCTAATAGCAAACAAGACAGATTTGATTGTAAATTGAGTTTTAATGAGGCTGTTCTTTATTTAGTGGTCACATACAGGTACTGTCTATCACCATCATTATTTCCTTTTCCTAGCCAGCTCTTTATTTCTTCTTTTTATAACTACTTTGAATTTCCTGTTGTGTCATCACTGCCCCAAAACTCCAATTTAATCTTTGATTGTTCTTTTCTCTCCCCTTCCACCCTTTCTGAATATCCTTCTTGAAATGAATTAATAAACATGAGACTCATAGGCAAAACGAAGCATGTCTTTGTTTCAGCTTCAGATTTTAGAAGTTGTCGATATTCTTTTGAGAGTGGGAGGACCTGAGTCACAGTTTTAAATGTCAACTGTACTAGCTGAGATCATTAATTCCTATCACCTTCACATCTGGCCAAAGACAAAGAGAAATGTATTGTCTGCTTTTTTGTAAATACCACAGTTTTCAAATTCTTGATATGAGTAGACCATTTCTGAGGGGGGAAAAATCATTAATGTTGACTATTTCAACTCCACTGATACTTAATCAAATGGCATGTTTGTCAGACATTATAGTAGATTTAGAGGAATCTAGAGAAAGGGGCAACATTTCAAAATATTTTGGGTAACTGTCTTGCTTATCAGTGATCGCTGCTCACACAAAACTACTTCTGTCTAAGTACATTATAGGAGACATTAGGAAGAATTTATTCACTTATTCCTTTTTTTAAAAAAACACATAATTATCAATTGGTCTAGCACTTTGAGCAATAATTCCCTAAGGAATTGAAAAAAAAATCTAAAGTTTCTCAAGTATTTATTTGCAACCAGTGATTGCTTAAACATACACTGCAAATGTGCTTAAAGAAAAAGATACAGCTGAACAGATATTTAAAGGATCACGCAGCACGCTGCCCAGTTCTTAAATATTCAGCAAATAATTTGGTTGTTTTTATAGATTTTGTTTCTATGAATTAGAACTGTCTGATCCCCAGAGTCTTGCCCAGAAGACTAATATTCTTAGTATACCCCTTTCAAGATGCTTGTAATACCATCTTTACAGCCACTGTGGAACAGAGTCTTCCTGACTTCTGACTTAGAGCTCATGCCACGATACCACATTGCCTTTGTGCTCATATAAAGACAAACATTTAGAGCCCTGCCTGTTTGGTGTGCACAGTGGGGATAATCAACATTTAATATCAGAAATGTGTTCTTATTTGACTTGAGTTGGTCCCAGCTTTTGTCTTAATCGGAAGAGTTTATAACATCAACTCACGCCATGGAGACCAATGAAATAAATAAAAGGCTGCAAAACCACTCCAAGGTGTACATCTAACAGGAAACTAAGCTTAGTAAAGCTGGTATTTAAATTACTTAAGCTGTCATTTGGTGTTTTCTCCTGGTCAATATTATCTCCTTTTCTTCCTTTATCCATTCCGAATCATTCTCTTTTAAAAATATATAAATATATTCTTTATCTAAAGTGCTCTTTTCCTCAGGCATTGTCTTCTGCAGAAAAAAAAAAATGACTCTTTTAAATCCTAAAACACTGTCATTTAAAGTTTAATATGTGGCCAACGATGTAAATCAATGGTTCTGTGCCTGCCTGACAGTGCATGGTCCTAAGTTTGATGGCTTGTACTGCAAAAAAATAAAATAAAATAAGTGTAATGTGGAGTAGGAAAGTTTCTGGTTCATTCAGATCCCCTTTGGTCCAGTTAATTCAGTTGCCTTCTTCACATTGCTACCTTTAGCTCCCCAAGAAAAGTTCCAGCCCTGAGACCCAGGGTTTCTCATCAAAATCTTTACATTAGTCACAGATTAATGTCTAAATCCTATTTAATATTCTAGAGGCTCCTGGGTATGAATTTCTTATTGCACATGAGCCTCCTGTTTTCCTAAGCTGACACCTGTCAGGAATACCAGCAGCCCTAACAGTAACTAATGCAGTAAAAAATAATGGTCAGAAACAGTAAGTATATATCTGGGAGATTAGCAAGATTGTTTTCCTTGTTTCTCCTATAAAAAGCTTTCTTCTCCCCTCCTTATTTCCCACAGTGCATTTCAGAAGGTGTGCATCACATTTTACACATAGGTAGTTTTAGTATTTGCAAATATAGCTTAGGAAATGTTCTGAAATTGAGGCTGGTAGCAAACAAGTTTATTTTTTGCACTGGACTTTAGGACAAGTGTGCATAGATGCAATTCCTTCAAAGAAAGTGAAACATAGAAAAGGAAAGGGATAATACTTTTACACATTAAAACAGTCATTTGCTATCTGTAAACCTTGATTTAAGCATAATTGTAACTTTGTAGAAATCTCAAACTGGAGGAATGTGTATTTTAATAAGGTTTGTTTGTTGATTTGTTTATTTTCCTCTATTTCTTTTTCCTCAAGGTAGTAAAATATTTTGATTCTTGAATTTGATATTGTCAGTGGGCAGTCAAATAACTCCTCCCATAATAATTCCTCACAGAGAAAAGACCTTCCATCTTACATCAAGGGCTTTCTGCTTCATGAAAATCTTATGTTTCTTTTCTAATAGCACTTCAGAGCATTGAGGAGAAAAATTCTCTCTGCTTTGAGGGTGAAATAGTTAAAATAAAAGTTTTCCCTTGAGGAAGAAGCTCTGTTTGCCTAAAGTAACAGGTCTGGGGTGAAAAGAATATGAAGCGGGTCCAGATGAAGGTCATGGATTTTATACTATAGGTCCATTCATTTTCTCCTCAAATTGTTTCTTGGAATACATCTGGGAGTAAATCAATGTAATTAAACTTCTCTTTGGGTGTTCTTATTACCATCCAGTACAGAGTGCTCAGAAAAGAAAAAGAAGAGGTGCTACCAAAATGCCAAAACCAGTTAAGTATAGATTTTTGGAACTGCAGGTATTGCTTCTGTGTTCAATCTAAGATTTCATTTTCATGAGGCCTTAGGAACAGACATGTCCACTGTCCCACGACTTCTCCCCCTGCCCAGCTAAGCACTGAAGATGACAGGACAGGACAAGTCGGCCCCGCAGTGCCATTGCTTCACCCATGTAGACTGCACAATTATGAAAGAGATTCCCAAGGTAAAAACTGGGAAAAAGGAAATTATAGTACTTCAGTTGGATGTTTTAAACTCAATTGACAGCAAGCCTAATAACCTCTGTACTGTTTTAATACAGTTTAGTGATCTAGTATTTTAGAAACATTTCTTTGTTGATTTATTTCTTATAAAGATAGTAAATGATTTTGACTTTTCAATTTAATGTTGTCCATAGGCAGTCAAATAATGCCCCTGTAGTAGTTTTCCTCTTAAGAAAAAAAAAAAAAAAGACCTTACCCTCAAGGAGTCTTTCTTCATGAAAAACCTTACTTTTATTTTCTAAATGGCACTTGAGAGCTCTGAGTAGAGAGATTCCTCTGCACTTTGAGGATAGAATAATTAAAACAAAAACTATTACTTGAGAAAGAAACCCACTTTTGTGTTATAATTTCTTTCCATTTTTTGGTTCAGTCTTTAAATAGTTGCAATTTCAATTCAATGAACAGAAAATATAGAAAACAAAGGGGAACAGGACAGTGTGATGAAACTAACTTTGGTACAGTCCTAGACAGCAAAAGCTGGTTCTCAGAGTTACCAGAGAAAGTGGACACCGCGCTTCCCTTGTCGTCATTCTGACCCTTCTCTCAGTATATTTCTACGAAGTGTGTTAACTATCCTTCGTGATACAAGATTTCTCTAAATGCTATCAGACTCGTCTAAAAAAATTTATAGAAACCCTTGACTACTCTTATACCTAATCTGTTCTCAAAGACGTGAGAAGTGTGCAGAGATAACTAAAATGTAATGGTTGAAATTTGAGATAAGATTGCCCTACTGTGATTGCCAGTGCTTTAGATATATTTATAATTAGAAGGGTCTTTGAAAACCAAAGCTAGCTCTACTCCTGTTCTCCTTACGACAGGCCTTGATTTAGAATCAGGTGTAGATTCATACGAGAAATTTTTCAGAGCTATTTCCAGCTTCTCCTTAGTCCCATGGATTTGAACCTTAATTTTCTGGAGGGGACTACTGGGAACAATTTGCATATATTTCAAATTTATTTTTTGGACATATCAAAAAGAATAGATGAAAGTAGGGTCTTGGTAATCTTCATCATGTCAAACAAAGGTGAGCAGCTGATCATGGAGAAAATTTATGTAACTTGGATTTAAATTAATTTGATAATGCTGACTCCACTGTTCCAAATTCCTTTGTTTCCATAATCTTTTCTAAACTGGGTACTGATTCTCCTGAAAATTCTGGCATGTATGTGCGGGGCCAAGCAGAGAAACAGGTCTACATTTGCAGGGTAGTGATCCAGACACTGAAAAGACAAATTCTTCAGAGTTACCAAATGCAAAGTGTTTCTCCAGAATCATTCAGAATGGTACTTCCCAAATTAATGCTAGATTTATCTTAAGCAAGAAGTACATTCTATAAGGAATCTTACAATGAATTTTTTACCTAACTGAAGAGTACCAGAAGAGAAATGATGCAAAATCTTAATTTTGGTATAATAATTCACTTCTATATTTAATAATTGTACTTTTTGCGTGAGTGTGTCATTGAGCTACTTATACCAATTTCCAACCCATCTTTCTGAGAAGGGCCTTGAGAATTTCTGTGTATGTGTCTGTATATGTGTATCTATGTGTAGTCAGGAAAAAAGGTGACTAAAGAGGAATAAAGTGAGGTAGAAAGTGGTCAATGTAGAAAAGTAAGCGCTCCTGGTGTATCTGATCATGTTATATAAGGTGGCAGCTGCTTATAGCCCTAGAGGAATAGCTGTTTGCACTATTCAGAAGAGGAGCCCAGCGCTGTTAAATTTAGGACCATGTTTTGGAAAACAGGAAAGCTTTATCTCTTTCTATACCCATACCCCTTAGTATCAGAGTCCTTTGACATGATGAAAACTGTTAAATAAAAACCACTACTGATCTTTGCAAAATAGCTATTTTCCTCTTTTAAATAATACCCTTGATGTCAACTTGACTACTTCCCTCTATTTTCTGTCTATAGGCTTAATGTTTTACAGAGTAATGCATAGGTACATAAGAGTTGTTTCTGTCCTCTGAGCTGAAACAAACAGGGACAACAAAAGAGATGACTCACCATAGTGAGAGGTGAAGACTGAATTTTCCACTTTCGTAGCACTGGTAAGCATTAATAAGAGCTGTTTTGGGTTCAGCTTTGAGTCTGTAAGAGGGCTTTTTTTGCACTAAGTATGACTGCACTGCATTGCACTACTGAAATGTATTTACTTGTGCTGGGAAGAAGTACATTAGGTAAGGCAAAGAAAGGCGAGTTATGAAACCAGCACGTCACAGAAATGAAAGGTTCTTTTCATCATGTTTGCTCTTAGCAGACTCGGTGAGAATTTATAGAATCTTTGCCAACTTTTGATCAAATGTAGAAACTGCCATGCCGATTAAACATGTTTTCTTATTGTAAAGAAGCTGGTTAATACAACCAGAGGACATTTAAGAAGAAACAGCCAATGTTGTTTCCAACTGAGCTTTCAGTAAGAGTTGTGATAAAGAGGAAGCCAACTGATAGAATGTGAAAGTCTTCACTGTGGAAACCCCTTGCTGGTGCACATTTCAGTGTGACAAAGAGCAGTGGTATGTGCTCTTTTCCAGACAAATGCAGCCTTGTCCATACTGAGATATCTTTTCAACCTGAGCATACTTTTCCATCCATGGGTGAAACTAGATCAGGCTAACCAAAGAGGAAGGCCGTACATGTGGTAAAGTCCTTTAGCATAACAGTGAGGGAACAGTGCAATAAACATTGAAAACCAATGGGGTGAAGAATTTATTTTGAAACAGGCTGCCTCAAAATTGGAAGAAGGATCAGAACCTACCAGCTATTCCATCATAGACTATCCTTACTAAACTGAGACCTTAATAGTGCCTAAAAATTTAGTTTTTACTTCGGAGGTTCTCCTAACTTTTTTTGTTAGATTTATTTCTATTGCCTTTTTCTATGTTAGCAGCAATCAGTTTAACAGCTCTTTGGTAACTGTAAAGAGAATCTTGCACCACAGGAAAAGTAATAGATTGTGTAGAGAACTATAACTTGAGAGTGAAGATGCTGAAGGACTCTTTCAGAGTCCAGGGTGACAGCTTTGGGAAATTCTGGCTCGGTGAAAAAGGAACACGACCCATATCAGTAGCTACTGTTGAATCTCTCTGAACACTATCACAATGCAGGCATCAATTTGGAAAATTCTCAGTTGAAACTTCTTTCCTAAGATCACAACATTGATACTTGTCTTTTTCTCTTCCCCTTAGCACCCATCCAAATCCACCATTCCAACTTAAAAAATTTTTAAGGAAGTTGCTCATCTTTCTAGTTAGATAAGCTCTACTTAGAGCTCTCAGCACTAACACGAGCAATCCCTTAAGTAAAGCATTATCTCTGTTTTCAAAAAGAAGCTCTAAATCCAGAGTTCTCGATAGATAATTAAAAGCATGTATCAGGTTAGCACAAAAAGGACATGAATACACCAAATCAAAGCTAGAGAGAAATTATTGATCTTATGAAATATACTCACATGTAACCATACTTCTCTTCAGGCTTTGGGGAGCTTCTTCCTTGAATCTTGCATACCCACTTCAGTGTCACCAAAGAATTTAATCTCCAGAGCCCAAGCTCTTCTGCCAGACAAAAGCACCACAAATATACTCAAGGGAACTGTTTTTGGTGGTCAAGGATAACACTTTCCTTCTGTTGCCAGTGATATTAATGAGACCTTGCCAATGTGAAGGAAGTACCAAGCTGTCTCTCTATAAATTAGGTACTGGCCGAAGTTTTCTTTAAAAAGGAAAAAAAATACATGATAGTACTTGATACTGTAAATTGTCTTTTAAGAGTCATGACCTAGAGACTGATGGAGAGAAAGAAACTTCCATGGAAGAGAGTACGCTAAATCATTTAAAACAAAACAAGGATGCTTGGTAAAAATGATCCTTTGGGAAGCATCTCCACAGTAGAGATCAAGACTCAGCATGGCCAGAGCCAACAGTAATAGCCAATGGGGGAGTCAAACGACGGGCCAATAAATTGAAGTTTCAATAAAGCCCGAGTCTGGGTTTTGCTGTGGTTGCTGGAGTGGTGGAAATGTCCATGCCATGGCAAGGAAAATATTGGAGGCTGATCTGTTGTGATAGTGCCTTTCTTGTTGTAGTAAGTACTAGATTAATAATTTATTCAGTTATGCTTTTCTGGACCATTGCCCCCAGTCTTCTGAGGAGGTCTGAAGGGATAGTATCTACTTAGGATGAAGGGATAGGATATTGCTCCTGGAATGCTGTGATTTGATAATGTTTGCACTAGATTCTAAACTTTCCTTTAAACTGGAGCGACTAGATGAGAGAAAAACCAAGGACAACTCAAAGTTAAACCAAAAGCAGTATTTTATAACTAATGCCATTTCGTCTTCTTCCTCTTCTGCCTCCTTCTTTCTTCTCCTCTTTCTTCCTCTTTCTTCATTCTTTACTCCTTGCACAGAAAACTTCACATTTGTTGCTTACCGAATTCAGTTCTTGCCAATTCTTCTTTACTTCTCCCATGCTGAACCATCAGTGTGATTTAATTATCAGTTAGAGATAGTTAACGTAAAAAACACCTCAGCCATTACAACTTTGTATGCCTTCTTTGCCTTGTCAAAGGCAGGTGACAGTGTGCACTGGGAGTCGGGGGTCCCCCCAGAACTACCCAATTCTTAGGGAGGACAGCCTAAAGGATGCTCGTAAAGAGAAGGAAAACTGTGCAGACAAAAGGAGGTGGTGCCCAAAGTTAGCCTCTGTCTCTCTTTCTCACTCCACAATCCACGTCCTGTCAGAATTGTGTTTCATCTCATACGTGCTGCCAGAAAAACTGTTTGGTTCCTTGGTTTCTCTCTTTATCAGTGGGCTGGGAACTCCTCCAAAAATTAAAACCAATACCATTAGCAGCTCCCCTGTGACCAGCCAGTTCCTCAAATGCTGTTCACCTGGTCTGGACCAGTCAGTTAGCATAATTTGGAAGCTTTGGTTGCCTCAGCAACTGTATACTTCACTTTTCATTTTCTTTCCATTTCCATTTGAATTTTGAGAAAGACTATAGAAAGGTTTGGAGGCAGCAATTCTGTGGTATTGCTCGTCAGGAGTCTATCTTTCTAAACCTGTTTTGAGTTTCATCTGTTGCCCTGATTATAATTTCTGTTATATTTGTGGTTATTTTTATAAGGCTAGAGTCCATTTGCTGTGTCTATTTGAGTACTTTTTTTCTACTTTTCCCCACATGGATGCAGAACCGACCTTTTAATGAAATATGTTTTTATTATATTATAAATATGTAATTCTACTGTAGACCAAAAATATAATAACAATTTGTTCATTTTAAAGATATAAAGAACTAGTGAGTAAAAGATTAAGAGTTGAAAAAAAGCAGAAGAGCAGTGGTTAACTATGTTGAGTTAGAAATCTAAGAGTAGCCTTACCTATTTTTAACCAGTGCTTGCCAATCATACCATAGTTGATATTATCTTGGCTTCTTCATGCTTATGTTCTATAATTTCTCATTTGCCTGTTTGTTTTCTTTGATGTAATTGAGGTTGCACATCATGCTATTTTGATTTTATTATATTTTACTTTTATCAGTCATTTCCTTTAGAAGAATGAGGGGAAACGTTTTATTCTTTTAATTTAAAATTTGTTTAATGCACTGGAAATAAAATTGGACACATTTCACTGTTTAAAAATCAGAAACAAAACAAAACAAGCACCATGAAGAAAAAACCAGCAAACAAATAGCAACAGGAAAAAAGTCTAAATCTGTTCATACTGAATACACATACAAACTATATCCAACATGAAAGATAATATCATCCAGTAAAAAAAAAACCACATAGTTTAAACTACAATTTGTTGAAATATAAAACAACCTGGATTCAGTGGGTGTAGAGAAAATAGGGCGTGTTTTGCTCTCAGAGACCTCGCCATTACTGCACTTAATACCGAACAATTACATGTGAAGAGACTATAGAGGAAATCATCCCAGCCTTCCTAGTACCACTGGAGCTCTGCTTCAAATTTTATCTTAGGCTTCAGCTCCATTGTGAAAAGAAAAAAGAAAGTACACACACACACACACACACACACACACACACTATACCTGGGAGAGTGGTTGTAAAGTTGTGCAGGTACGGTACTCCCATGACCACACTTCAGTGCTCTGACCGACAGCTCATGCACTACCTCACATAAATCTTGTCTTGTGAGGATTTGCAATGAGTGGTCCCATAACATGGGCCCTGAATGACTCACAGAACATTGGTAATGCTAAAACGTCATCCAGCCTGATCTTTCTTTGTCAACATTTTCCCAGTACCAACAGGGCTAGTCAACCCGTGCAAATGACAATGAAAGGAAAGACAGGGACATTGCTCTTAACTCTCTAGCTACATCATTTGTTTAAAGTTTGCTGGGTTTTTCTAGGCTTTGTTTTGTTTTAGAATCGGGGTGGGAGTGGACGTAACTTCACAATCCTAATACAGTAATGTTTTGCATCTTCCATGTTTTATGCAAAAACAGACATTTAAATCAATAAATAATTGTGCCCTAGACTGAAAGTTAATGTTTAGGAGAGGGAAAGAAATTGTTGGAATTTTTTCTACATTTTTTTGTGAAGAATCTTTTTTGGAAAGGAAGGATACATATTTTTGTTGTGTAATATTTTCTATTTTTGAATGCATTTTATTGGTACAAGACTGTTTTTTTGGTGAAGACATTATTTAAAAAAAAAGAAAAAAACTAATCGAAAAGTTTGCCCTTAAGGATATGCTGCAGTTTTGAGGTTACAAAAAATAACTGATTCAAGATGCGTGTTAAAAGTTGGGATTATATTGTTGTTTTTTGTAATTGTTACAAGAAGAAGTTTGTACCCACTGCTGTTTATTTTGTTTCAGATGAGTAAGTAAAGGGATTGTTCTTGTTTTATTCTTTTTTTAGAGAAAAAAGCTATTTATGAAATGTCAAAAACACTGGACTGTGAGTTTAAGTGTGGAAGCATTTACCACCCTGTGTCTTCAACCAATTATGGGAAAACCCTTTTCTCTCCCCCACCCCCGCCTTCGCCTTGCCAAATGAGAAAACCATGACAGCTCTCAGATGATTGAAGCCACCGAAGTTCTGCTTTAATTCTTACGGTTTGAAAAAGTTGGAAAACCAAAGTTAAATTTGTTTCCGAAATCCCACTGTCCGCAGCCCTTTTTTGTATGCCACAGCCAGTCGGTGCCGCCTCTCCATCTGGAATCACTGCCTTGGGGGGGGGGGGCAACTCTGATAGGAAGCGGGGCGTGAACGCGGTGAAGCCGAGAGCTGAGGTCTCAGGAAGCGCCGTGAGAGTGGGACTTCAGCCCCTCGGGGGCAACCGCGGCTCCCCATCCCAGCAGAGGCTGCCAGACAGCGCAGTGCTGATAAAGCCTGACAGGAGCAGCCTGTGTCTTTCCCCCTTCCCCTTCTGCTTCTAACCCTCCTGTCACCGTGGCTTCCTAGAACGGCTCTGCCTTTCTGAGCAGCCCACATTCCGTGGATGGGAGCGGGACAGGGATCCAAATGATGGGATGGCTGTGCCGGGGAGGCCCCCGGCCCCGAGGAGGCCAGGCGAGGGGCCGCTCAGCGCAGGGGACCTTGACCACCGCCTCTGATTCAATGGATTATCCGTCCATCTGCTCACTGTGAAGAGGGAGTGCGCACCGAGGCTGTCCCATAGCTTCTCCTTAGTTTTTCGACATTGAAAAAAATAAATTTTCAAAACTGTGATACTTTTTAAAAAATCATTTGGCTGGAGGGAAGGGAAAAGGGAAACACCAAAAGCTGTAACATGATTAACTGGAGATATGTAACTGGGGCACTTTCTAGACCAAGACAAATGAATTCTTTCTGGACCCTAAAGCAGCCAAATCTTGAGACTGTCAATGACAGAAAGCTGAGGAGAGGCCTCCATTTCCTCCTTTCTCCTTTCTTCTCTCTGTCTCAAAATTCTCTTGTCTCAAAAATCCTTTGCTTCAAAATTCTGCTTTCCTAGTTTCCTTGATCCACTGCCCCAGTGGCCCTCAGCCTCCCACTTCATGTGTGCAGATACGCATGCACGCACGCACGCACACAAACACACACACTTGCAAAATACCATTATCTTAAGGATTGTGGGACCGAATGAAATCATGTGCCTTCATTTTTTTCCTTTTATGGTTAGGTGAACCTCTTCCTTTTCACAGTGTTTATTTTTACGAAAAGATAGGAGAGGCTGAAGTGTTAGTGGAGGACCTGGGCATCATCCGAGAAATCATTTGTGTTCAGCACATTCCCCCTAAACGTTAAACCCAAGCATTTCAACCCCGTCACAAAACTCTCTGGACATTTAGAGCATCGAGTAACCAGATTCTAAATCCTTCGGACTTTAGAACAGTTTCTGAAATTTCCATCTCATAGACTTATTTGATTTTATTAAAAAAAAAAAAAAAAAAACGAGGCGAGCAAGGGCAAACCGCCTTGTTCTCCCAATCTGGTGCTTTTCGCCGGTGGCGCCGGTGGGTGTGGGGGCGGGGAGGGTGGGGCGCGTTTAGACCAAGGGTGCATTCCTAAAGCTCTCTGGTGCTGAGGGGCGGCCAGTTCCTTTCAGAGACCATATCTGACACACTTTAAGTACACACAAATGGATGGTATCACATGCAATAGTTTAGGGGAGCAGCAGGGCAGGCTCTTTGAAATGGGGTTTCAACATCTCGTTGTAACATTTTGATTTCTCTGGTGCCTTATTCCTACTAGATGCTGGCACTCACGTACCCACAGGAACTGACGCCGAGGTCAGTCTCAGGAGTGGGGACGTACGGGTGAGGCCTGAGCACGCAGGGCCGCAGGGAGGGTGGTGGCGGTTGGTGGGGAAGGAACTACACGGTAGCTCTTAGCAGAGGCTGAGCAGGAACTGCACGCGCCCGTCACCGAGTTAGCATTCTGACATGTGCACACACACCAAATCCATTCTTCCTCGTCTGAGCTTTCCTTCCTTCCTCCTTTCCTATCTCTACCTTCTCATAAAGGTGCTGCTGCTGCTGCTGCTGCTGCTAAGGTGCCCGGAGTCCAGAATGCCCAGTAATCACTCAGGCCTGAGCCTGGCACTGCCACATCAGCCCCTAGCACGACCAAACCCAGGTTTCTCTTGCTTGGGGCTGAGAACTGTCAGATTTTTCTCATCAGAAATGTTTTCCAAGGAATCAGTGGATTACAGTTATTCTGCATTGAAAATGCACTTTAAAAAATATGTAAAAGCTCCAGACTGTTTAAAATACACAGAGGGAGCAGGGGAAAGATAGACATGTGCTAGTGTCTAAACCCAGTTCAGTTTATCTCCAGTTGAAACAGTACACACTATAATATGTATAAATGTATACACAATCCCTATATATGTGCACGTATATAGTGTATATATTATACATGTATAGATGTGTATATGTGCATATATACACACATGTGCACACAACAGAATCCACATGCTCAGTATAAAACCAGATGCTACACAAACAGCAGCAGAGGAAACAAGGTTGAACTCTTGCAACAGATCGCAAGAAATAAAAACAGACACTTTCAGTGACTTTGGTCATTTCTGTATGTTCATAAGGAATGGATTGTATCAAATAAAAAAGGAACAGTGTTAGTGAAAGAGGAAAAATGGGCGAAACCATCTCGATCCAATGGGAATGCAGTAATGTTCTATACCATTTTATCAGTTATTTCTTTTAGTCATATTGATTTCATTTCAGTTTTTGGCTATCAGAGAAAAAGTTTTAAACTCAAGTGACCACAGCCAACTGACCAAAACAACTACAGTGAAAGCCCTTTTCAATGGAAGATGTCAGAAATCTCAAAACCCTTGGCCTGACTCAAAGCTACCATGTGCAAAATCAGTACTCTCTTCATGTTTAAAATAAAAACTGAAAAAAAAAAACTTTTTGAAGCACCTTAACGTGGCCATCCATCTGAGGAGTGGGTGCCACTTTTTTCTTTGAGCACCTTATCGATGTGTTTTGCTATCTGCTGTCTTTCTGTTACCTGTTGGCTGAATGGCTGGCTGTTAACAAACGCATGTGCACAGATCAGACACCTGTGCACGCGCGTTCTCAATGAAGTTTACTGTGGTGACTGCTGAAAGGTGAACCCATTTCCTGATTTTCCTGCCACAGTGTTGTGATAAGATTCGAAGAAACCCTTTTTCCTGCACAGAAATGTTTCTTATCACATTGTATCTTAGTATGGAAAGGAATATGGGCCCTTTTTTGCAATTGCTACTGTGTATACACACACACACACACACACACACACACTGTATATTCAGACCTAAAATACATACACACGGTGTATATTCAAACCTAACACAGACATATACACACACATGTTCAAAGACAATTCATTCGTCCAAATGAGATTTCCAGTATCTGTGTGGGTGTCACTGTTTATGCAGTTTCCATTTCCCAGTGAATTTTGAGTGAAGAACAATTTTTTTAAACCAGACTGTCTTTCAGACCGAAGACCTGGGAATCAGGGGAAAGTTTGGAAAGAGAGAGAGAGGCAAAGAAAGAGAAAGCTTTAAACTGAAAGAGCAATTTCCTTAGGAGAACATAGGCCAAGTGACTACTGTCTTTGCCCTCCAGTCTCTGCAGCTGGGTGTGGAGAACTGCTTGTACCCGTCATGTGCCGTAGAACCCACATGTACATGAACACAGACATCACCATCGATATTTACATGGCTTGGGATGAGCAGGTCAATAGTTTTGAGAGGAAGTTTGTTCCTTTTTTTTTCCTCATTATACTCTTGTCAGTTATCAAACAAACAAACAGAAAAATTGTTTTGAAAAACCTTGCATACGCCTTTTTCTATCAAGTGCTTTAAAATATAGACTAAGTACACACATCCTGCCAGTTTTTTCTTACAGTGACAGTATCCTTACCTGCCATTTAATATTAGCCTCGTATTTTTCTCACGTATATTTACCTGTGACTTGTATTTGTTATTTAAACAGGAAAAAAATTCAAAAAAAGAAAAATTAACTGTAGCGCTTCATTATACTATTATATTATTATTATTATTGTGACATTTTGGAATACTGTGAAGTTTTATCTCTTGCATATACTTTATACGGAAGTATTACGCCTTAAAAATACGAAAATAAATTTTACAAGGTTTCTGTTTTGTGTGGAAGAGTAATTGATGTTGCTAAGAATGATGTTTGTTTTTTGGGGTTTTTGTTGTTTTTTTTTAAATGTTACCAGCACTTTTTTTGTAAGTTTCACTTTCCGAGGTATTGTACAAGTTCACACTGTTTGTGAAGTTTGAATATGAAGGAATAATTAAAAAAAAAATCTTCCCTTGGTTTCCTACCGTGTCTTCTTTGCATGTGACCATGGCAGTGTGCCTGTGTCAGGCAGCACACCACGTTTTTTTCACACATTCTCAGCTAGTTGTAAGTGAAATGATACACTGAGAGCTACACCCAAAAGCCGCCCAAGTCTACCAGGACAGCAGGCCTCTTCGTGTAAGATGTAGGAGCTACAGAGCAGGTGACGGTGAAGTCACTTAAGGAAATACGCAGAGCACATTTCGGCATTTTCCTATACCTGTTGGAACCTCAGAAATGAGAGAAATGTGGAGGGATTTTTTGTTGTTGTTGTTTTTTCTTTTTCCCATATGAAAATCAGTCTCCTATGGAAATAACCAATCCCAAGAACACTGCAGCCACCTCCTTTGGTGTTCCCATATCTTTGCTACACCATAAGTCTATCACTGGGCCTCCTTTTTTTTTTTTTTTTTTTTTTTTTTT
>PVIC010009560.1:0-45350 GCA_004025085.1 Thryonomys swinderianus
GAGCTATTACAGGCCGAGGATTAATTTGCTGTCATTATATCTTATTTATCTATTTGTTTGTTTATTGAGAGGGTCTCGCTTTGTAGTCCAGGCTGGCCCCGAGCTCACTATGTAACCCAGGCAAGCCTCGAACTCAGCAATCCTCCTGCCTCTGCCTCCAGAGTGCTGGGATTATAGGTGTGAGCCACCACGCCTGGCTGTCATTATATTTTAAAGGTATTATTTCTCTTATTCCCAGGATGTAAAGTTTGTCCACGGTTTTGAGTCATTTGTTAAAGTGCTATGAACCCCCTTTTTAATTTTTCTGGAAATAGTTGAGTTTTAATAATAACTTTAAAAATTAATGGAGTGTTACAATGCATATTTAAAAGAAATACTAGAATATCTCAAGCCATACAGAAAAAATATGGGCAAGAAATTAGTAAATCTGTCAGTTAAAAGTTCATATATATGAACTTTTTTTTGTTTTATTTTCTTACTGTCTCGCTGAGACACAATATCTGACACCCACGCTGAGAGGAAGAGGAGTTTATTCGCTTTCAGAACTCTGAGAGGTTTCAGCCCACAATTCACTGGCTGTCTAGGGGGAAATCTCGCGATACAGCGGGGGCTCGCGAGAAGGAAAGCTGTTCGCATGGGGATATCGGAAGCAAAGAGAGAAAACCCAGGAATCCTTCCAGCTCATGCCCCGCACCAGTGCCTTTTCAGCCAGACCCAGCTTCTGACAGCTCAGGTGCTGCAGGCCCCAAAGACCCAGTCACCTTGCAAAAGCCACACCTCCCTGAGGGGAGGGGAACAATTTCACAGCCAGACCTGCTGTAGTTCTGGATCCTTCCCTCCAGGTGTTAGATCTACTCCTAAAATGGCGTATTTGTTGGACCCGGGGTGCAAGGGGTGCTGTGGCCTCCTCTTCCCTTTTTAAAGTCTACCGAGTTTACTGGCCTTGATCTGGTGGGTTTCTCCTTCAGGTTGCCTTTGCCTCCTCTGAAACGACCATGTTCTTTTTTTTGGTACCGGAGAACAAACTCAAACTCAGGATGTTGAAGGTGTAATGCCTCTGAGCTAAGTTCTGGGGGAATTGTGTACCTCCTCTGTTTCTGATGGACTGCGCTGCCCAGTGCACTTCCTGTGAGCTTCTCTTGTGCACCTCTGCCTGTAGTTGGCCGTCATGATCTTATTTTAATACAGTATTTAAGATGTTTCTGGAGACAATCAAGTTGATGTTGATGTTAGTTTGCACACCTGGTAAATACATAAATGCATATTCTTTCAATTAGGAGGTAGACTTAGAAAGGCTAAGTGCTTCTTATAAGTTTCCATGGCTAGTAAGTCTAAGGGACAGAAGAGCCTCACAGCCTGCGCATCCTAGGAGGGGTAATAGTTTCAGAAATGGAACTTCTGAGTGTCTCCTGGAAAAGTGCTAATCATGTGCAAATAAGATTTTTTCTTAAAAAAATGTGGAATGTAACATAAAATTGTACTTGCTTTTGTCATTTGAGTTATAGTTTCATAAATGCATTCTGAAGTTTGTTTTTCTCCTGTGGATTGAAACTATCTTGGGCAAAATTCTTGCAAATTTTGTGGGAATAGTGTATGAAAAACGAAGAGACACATGGAGTTTGATGTTCATTTGTGTCTATTAATTGTACTGGTACATTTTAGATATACATAACGATCACATTTATCATAGGGAATTTGTACCTGTACATGATTCATCTTGATTCTTCTTTTAACCCCCAATCCCTTTCCCTCCCTTTAACCCATCTTACCCCTTATTTACAAAAACTTTGTTTCCATTTTTCCAACTATTCTTGCTTTTTTACTTTTTCTTTCCTTCCTTTCCCACTCTTCCCTGTCTTGTACTCATTCCCATTTAACATTTTTTCTATTTCCAAATATTTATTATACATGTTGGTCCTTATTTATAATTTTGATTTCTCATACCAGAGAAACAATGCGATATTTAAATGTGTGTGTTTGATTTATTTCACTTAAGTGTGGTGTCATGATGCATCCATTTACCTAGAAACATCTCCTTCTTTATGATAGAATAGTATTCTATTATACAAAAATATCACATGGTCTTTATGCATTAATTTTTTTGATGAGCATTTGAGATGTTCCCAAGATTTAGCTGTTATAAAGTGTGCTGCTATAAAAATGGGTGTGCATACATCGTTGTGGTATGATGTTGCTTTTAATTCTTGCAGAAAGATACCAAGAAGGGGAAGAGCTGGGTCAAATGGAATCTCTAGCCTAAGTTTTAAGAAATCGCCACCTAATTTCCACTGTGGTTGTGTCAGTCTACACTGTCAGCAACAGTGGAGAAGGGTTCTTTTTCCTCTGCAGCTCTGCCAGAATTTATTGGCTGATTTCTCGGTGATAGCCATTGTTTCTGGAGTGAGATGGAATTTCAGTGTTGTAATTTGTATCTCTAATTACCAGTGATATTGAACATTTTTTCATACATGTATTTGTTATTTCTAATTCATCTGAGAAGTGTCTATTCATTTCAGATGCCCATTTTGGACTGAGTCTTTAAGTTTGGAGAGTGTGACTTTTCAAGTGATTTTCATTTCCTAGCTATTAGTCCGTTGTCTAAGAACAGCTAGAAAATTTTTTTCCCACTCTATGGGTTGTTTTCTCACACTGTTGATGGTTTCCTTTAAAGTGCAAAAACTTTTTAATGAGATGAGATACTACTTCCTGATCTCTTGTAATATTTCCTGTGTGATTGGAGTTTTGTTTATACAGTTTTTGCCTGTGCCTGTGTCTTCAAGAGTTCTACCTTTTCTATCTTCCAGCTGACTTAGTGTTTCTGTTTTACTGTTTAGGCCTTTGATCCTTTTGGTATTAGTTTAGTGCATGGTGAGAGATATGAGTCCAGGTTTATCTTCTGCATATGGAAAACTAGTTTTTACAGCACTATGTATTAAATAGGCTGTCTTCCAGGGAAGGTTTTTGGTCTCTATGTGCAACATAAGGTGGCTGAATGTGTTTGGAGTCCTTTATACATCCTCTAATCAGTTCTATTGTTCTTGGGACCTGTTTTACTGTCAGTACCATGCTGGGCTTTTTGTTGTTTGTTTGTTTTTTTTAATCACAGTAACTCTGTAGTATAATTTCAAGTCAGGGATTGTAATGTCCCTGCCTTGTTTTGGTTGCTCAGAATTATTCTTTCTATTCTAGGACTCTTCTGGCTCCAAATGGATTTTAGGATTGTCTTCTCTAATTTTTTTTTTTTTTGGAGACAGGGTCTCGCTTTGTAGTTCAGGCTGGCCCTGAGCTCACTATGGTGCCTAGGCAAACCATGAACTCAGCAATCCTCCTGCCTCTGCCTCCCGAGTGAGTGCTGGGATTACAGGCGTGAGCCACCACATCGGGCATTGGGGATTGTGGTGCTAATTGCTGGTGGGTCTGAGTCACCCCGCCCCATATTGTTGTATGTGGTTACCGGGATCCTTGCACTTGCTAGGTAGGTGCCAGAACCGCTGAACTAAATCCCCACTCCCCTTTTCTCTAATTCTGAGTTATGCTATTGGCATTTTGATCAGGGTTGCATTAAATCTGCTTAACAGTTTTGGGAGTATGGTCATTTTCACTATATTGTTCTTCCTATTCAACCAAAGGGATATCTTTCCATCTTGTGATATCTTTTTCAGTCTCTTTTCAGATTACTATAGTTTTCAATATAGAGGTCTCTTACTTCTTTTGTTAGATTGATTTGTAAGTATTTCTCTTTTTTTGGATATTATTGTGAAAGGTGTTGTTTCTTTAATTTCTCTCTAAGTGAGTTGTTAACTGTGTACAGGAAGTATGAATTTTTGAATATTGATTTTTGTGTTTAGCTGTGTGACTAAATTAGGTTATTAAATCTAGAAGTCTTGGTGTTTTGGGGTTGACTATGTGGAGTATCATGTCATCTACAAATAAAGATGATTTGACATCTTCCTTTCATATCCTTATTCTATATATTGTCTTTTCTTGTCTAATTTCTCTGGCTAATATTTCCAGAACTGTATTAGAGTAGTGATAGTGAGCATCTTATGTTATAGTGAAAGCTTTCAGTTTTTTGACTATTTAGTATGATGTTTGTTGTTGGTTTGTCAAAGCTGGCTTTTTACCAAATTGAAATATAAGACCATCTTTTCTAGTTTTCTGTAGTTTTTTTTTTAATGACGAATGGGTGTCAGACGTCAAATGTTTTTTCTGCACCTACTGAGATGATCATGTGATTTTTGTCCTTGGTTCTGTTAATATGGTGTATTATGTGTATTGATTTGCATGCTGAACCATGCCTAAATCCCTCTGATAAATCCTTCTTGGTCAGGGCTTACAATCTTCCTGATGATTTGCTGTATTCTGTTTGTCAATATCTTGTCGAGGATTTCTGAGTCTAGGTTCATTAGTGAGATTGGCCTATAATTCTTTTTTTTCTTTGTTTAGATCCTTCTCTGGTGTTGGCATCGGGGTAATGCT
This sequence comes from Thryonomys swinderianus, assembly GCA_004025085.1. Taxonomy (NCBI): domain Eukaryota; kingdom Metazoa; phylum Chordata; class Mammalia; order Rodentia; family Thryonomyidae; genus Thryonomys; species Thryonomys swinderianus. Next base: position 4,480 of record PVIC010009560.1, read on the forward strand.
TACTTCCAGGAATGAGCTTGGGAGTATAACTTCCCTTTCCATTTCATAAAAGAGTTTGAGGAGTAGTGATGTTAGACCTTCTGTAAATTTCTTGTAGACTTCAGCAGTGAATCCATCAGAACCTGGGTTTTTCTTTGTTGATAGGTTTTTAATTATATCTTCAATTTCATTGGGTGATATTTGGCTTATTTAGGAATTTCTTGATTTAGCTTTGGCAATTCATATTGTCTAGTAATTTGCCATTTCTTTTGTGTTTTCCATCTTTCTTAGAGTACAGGTTCTCAAGTAATTATTAATTACCATCTGAATTTCTGCAGGATCCATAAGAGTGAAAAGGACTTCATCCTTTTCACTCTTAATGGCATGGATTTGAGGCTTCTCTTTCTTTTTTTGATAAAGATGGCTAAGGATTTATTGATTGTATTTAATCTTTCAAAGAACAAACTCTTCGATCCATTAATTCTTGTATTATTTTCTTTGCCTCAGTTGGGTTGATTTCTACTTTGATTTTTATAATTTCTTCTCTCATATGCATTTTGGGTGTGACTTGCTTTTCTTGTTCTGCAAGCTTGAGGTTCCATATCAGTTGTTTATGTGGCCTCCTTCTATTTTGCTGATGTGGGAATTCACTGCTATAAATATCCCTCTTACAGCTGCTTTCATCTCATCCAGTGTGGGAAGCGACCTGGGGGTCGTCACTGTGAGGCCTGGAGATCTGCCCTGGGTGCTGCCCCGACTAGCAGTGAGGAGGTCTGCACTGTGGACGGTGCCGCCCAGCTCCCAAGAGAACTGCAGCCTCATCCTGAATTGCGGGATCTGAGTCGCTGCCTTAGGGTGCCGGATCAGCGGAGACAAGAGGTAAACAAGCTCTGGCCCGGGACTGCCTTCCCTTGCTCCTTCTGTTAGGAATTTGTTGTTCTTTCCTTAGTGATTAGGTTGATCAAAAAACTCCTTTGTGATGCACTGAGGGTAAAGTTATTCTTGTCTCTACACTGCTTATCTCATAGACTGGGAATGGCACGAGAAAAGTAGCCTTCAGAAAGTAGATGATGGGGAAGTTACATCTCAGAAAGAAAGATCTAGTTGTAGGCCAGGTGTAAGAATTAAAACACTACTTCTTTTTTCTTTTTTTTTTTTGCTGGTTCTGCAGTTCTCTGTTTCCAGTCTCCAACTGTGACTATAGACAATTGTTAGCCACTTCTGACGACACTAATGTCCTTGAAGTCTGTATAAGTAGAGCACTGTGAATAAACTCGGTATTGACTGATTGGCCCTCCCGATACCACTATCTTGTCTTCTTTCCTTTCTGATCCACACCCCTTGACTTTGTGACCCTGCTGTTTTGTCTAGCTGGCTCCGGCAATCCAGTAAGAACTGATATGTTGGAACTGTATTATAATTTAATTATAGAAATTGTCCAATGTATTTTTAAATTTCATCTGTGACACATTGATTGTTTGGAAGAGTATTACTTTATGCAGTTCTGTGGTTTCTATTACTGCTGATTTCCAGTTTCATTGCACTATGATATGATAATAAGCATGAACAGTTTGACTTAGTAAGACTGTATCTTAAATTAAAGAGGCCTAAAGACATAGATCAGTGTATGTGCCCTGGGTTCAGTCTCCAGTAACACAGATGCGTGTACATGCGCAACAAGAAATAAAAAAGGCATCAGGTGGGGACGCCTAAGCTGACTCTCCAAGAGAGATAAGAGCACAGCTTTTATAGCATTTGTACAGTAGGGAGGGAGCCAGTCTTCTTGATGTGCTTGCATGTAGAGATAGTATTTTAGTGATTCCCACACTGGCGTGTGTGTGATTATTATCTTGTCTCCACCCTGCTGTGTGATTTTTTTCTATTATGAGAGTTAAAGTTGTTTTAGTGGCCACTTTGTGAGTGTCTTTGCTCTTGCAGTTTGGGAAATCCCCAGCCTTCTGTAAGAGAGAAGAGAGCTAGTCACGTCTTCCTGTGTCTGATTGTTAGGTCAATGATTGTTTTCCTCACTATTCTGTTTCTTAAAATATCAACTGGAATGATCTGACTGTCTCACTTTCCTGCTCTTTATTTGTTCATGAATCAAGGTACCACTGTCTCCCCACCCATTGCTTCTAGAAGCTGCATAATAATAGATAGTGGCAAGCTCCAAGAGCCAGTGTCTTAGCCAGATAAGAGCTAAGTGTCCTGGACCCTCTGTCTATGCATTAAAATCATGTCTTGTCTTTTTTTTTTGAGACAGGGTCTCGCTTTGTAGTTCAGGCTGGCCCTGAACTCACTATGTAGCCCAGGCAAGCCTTGAACTCAGCAATCCTCCTGTCTCTGCCTCCCGAGTGCTGGGATTATAGGCGTGAGCCACCACGCCCGCCACATTTTTGCCTTTTTTCACTCGGTCTGCCATACCCTTAGTCAGGCGACTGGGAGTTTGTGCAACTTCCAATAAATGGTGCCCGATACAGGGACTTAATTGTCTGGCCAAGTGAAGACCGCCCTGAGTAGATGAATGGAGAGGAGAGACCCTATGGATGTGAGGAGTCCATAGTACAAAACAGAGAGGAGGGTCAGAGGAGATTGGACAACAGAGAGCTACTCAAGGTGAGTGCTTACTGCTGGGAAAAGCCTGGGACTAAAACATGGGCAGAACACGTCGGCTGATGAACAAAGATAATTCCATTCACTCCAGAATACGAGAGGAGGAGCTCATGTTCTGGCCAGTAGCTTGACAAAAAATGCTAAAAGACATTTATAAAATTAACCCTTGGTTTCTACAAATTTAGACGCTTGATCTGGAAAGTTGGGAACAGGTAGGAAATAACCTTAAAGAAGCTCAAAGCAGAGGAACAATAATATCACCAGAGACTGCTTCTACACGGGGGTTAACGAGCTCAGTTTTTATCCCCTTACAATCAGTGTCTACTTCAGAGAAACTGAAAGTAACTGAAGTTGCAGAGGTGATGCTCACAACTGCTGCACTTTCTTCCCAAAATAAGTTCAACAAAGAGGAGAGTTCCCTTCAGGGGGAAAGATTTCCCCACAGCTGCTGCAACCTTCACCAGAAGATTTACAACAAAGACCAGCCCAGAATACTATAACTGCATACTAACAAGTATGCCAGGAGGCAGCGGCCTAGGGAAGGGCCTTGGGTGCCACCATCCGCTTTACTGTTTGTACAAAGCCAGATTCAGAGGAGACCTGGGAGGTAAATGTGCGTACATCTCTTAATTTTAAAATCTTAAAAGATTATTGATGAGGGCTGGAGGGTTAGCTCAGTGGTTCCGGCACCTGCCTCGCAAGCGCAAGGTCCTGAGTTTGATCCCCGGTAACCACATATAATACTGGGCGTGGAGACACGCCCACCGACAATCAACACCGCATACCACAATGCCAGACGTGGTGGCTCACGCCTGTAATCCCAGCACTCGGGAGGCAGAGACAGGAGGATTGCTGAGTTCGCGGCGGCTTGCCTGGGCACCATAGTGAGCTCAGGGCCAGCCTGAGCTACAAAGCGAGACCCTGTCTCAAAAAAAAAAAAAAAAAAGATTATTGATGAGATGTTTCTAATAATGGGGTACAAAGTGTATTCCAAGCCAAAGACCACATATTGTGTTACAGCCTCAATGCTAGTGCCTGGAGACTGCATGCTTCATGGAGAAAAACAAAGAAACACGAACAGGTCCCAGGCCAGAAGGCTCCAGCCTAGGGTGAAGCAACCGGAATCATTCTGCCAGAGAGAAGAGGGTTACAAGAAAAATTAAATTACAAATTTTAGTTAATTGACAAATGTACTTTGGAGTTCCAATTGGAATTAGTGTGGAGACATTTTTATATATTACAAGTTCTTAAATTGAAATTATAGGGTTAGCTTACTCTTTGTTATGAGGTTGTTCATCTATTGGTGGCTGATCAGATTTAAAATGTACCAGTTTAAAAGCCAAGTTTGTTATAAAAGATTTACAGTAAGTGAGACAAAAGGCCATTATCTTATGTCCCATTTTAAAGACTGCAAGAAGGGACATAGTTTTCTTCTAACTGCTTCAGACTGAGAAAGGTCCACACAGGGAAGATTGCAGTTGGGGATTCTCTCCAGGGAGCCATTTTAATAATCCTTAAATAAAAATTCTAGGGGCCGGAGGGTTGGCTCAGTGGTTCCGGCGCCTGCCTCGCAAGCTGTAAGGACCTGAGTTTGATCCCCGGTTACCACATATAATGCTGGGCGTGGTGGCTCACGCCTGTAATCCCAGCACTCGGGAGGCAGAGACAAGGGGATTGCTGAGTTCCCGGCGGCTTGCCTGGGCACCATAGTGAGCTCAGGGCCAGCCTGAACTACAAAGCGAGACCCTGTCTCCAAAAAGCAAAAAAAAAAAAAAAAAAAAAATTCTATAGTACTTTAGCAATTCTGAACTCTTTTTATGAAGTCAATCTGGTGGATCTTGGTAAGAGGAGTCTAGCATATTTATCAGTGGTTTTATCCGTGTGATCACAGGGAGTTTGGTAGCCTCTAGGCAAAAATAAAGAATGTTTTTAAAAAGAAATTAGAGCATAACAATGAAAATATAAGTACTAAAATAAAAAAGCAGGTTGGTAAAGAGCTTTCTTTCCTTTCTTACCTTCCTTCTTGCTCTCTCTCTCTCTCTCCCTCTCTCTCTTTCTCTCTCTTTCTCTCTCCCTCTCTCTCTCTTTCTCTCTCTCTCTCTTTCTTTCTCTCTCTCTCTTTCTCTCTATCTTTCTTCTTTCTTTTGACAGGGTCTTGCTTTGTAGTTCAGGCTGGCCCTGAGTTTACTGTGTAACCCAGGCAAGCCTTGAGCTCAGCAATCCTCCTGCCTCTGCCTACTGAGTGCTGGGGTACAGGTGTGAGCCACCATGCTCAGCACTGTGATATATGGTACCAGGGATTAAACTTGGGACTTTGCACTTGCCAGGTAGACAGACGCTAGAACCATTGAACTAAATCCCCAGCCCTTAAAAATTGTTTTTAAGGGACTGGAATAGCAATTGTAACCTGTTGGCTCTTAAACTCCTCTACTAATAAAGGTTATCTATAAGTCTGATGTTTTATCACAATTTTTTGTAATGTTAGCTGTAAGAAAGTAAAAATTTGACAAATAATATATGGTTATCAATAGAATCTCCTCATAGGAATCATACTCCCCAAACTGTTAGATTATCAGAGAGCTATGCTATATCTATAGCTTGTAGAAAACACATTATCCATTTTAATATAACTTTTCCTAAATTGGGGGGAGTAGGGGATGGTATAGGATTAGCTAATTTAATAGACTTGGAAGTATTAGCCAATATATTAAAACATTGGAAAAGACATTTCACAGGTGGTAACTGTCAATGCCCAGTGGTTGCCAACTATAATTCCGGCACTTCAAAATATGAATAGATTATCAGAGACAAATGTTGAAAAATTTTAATTATACTAGGATTAACTAATGAAGAGTAGATGCCAACCTAATTTTTTTTAGCCAGTTGGACTATATGCTCTATGGAACATTTTTATGTATTAATCCAGAAGGAAAAAAACACAACAGATGTTGATGATTGGAGAGACAAGCACTTGGAGGATCTTATTTAACATTCTACCAAAATTTTGAATACAAACCAAAGCACATAATGTGACCTGTAATGATACAATGCGTTGGGGCTCTATTGTATATTTCTCACCTCAAAAAAACCATAGTATTGCCGGGTGTGGTGGCTCACGCCTGTAATCCCAGCACTCGGGAGGCAGAGGCAGGAGGATTGCTGAGTTCAAGGCTTGCCTGGGCTACATAGCGAACTCAGAGCCAGCCTGAACTACAAAGTGAGACCCTGTCTCAAAAACAAAACAAAACCATAGTGTTGTGTGCTTTTCAGGTAATGCCTATCTGTATTTTAGATTACTTTGTGTTACCACAAATAGAAGGAACTCACATTGATAGTAGCAAAGTTACATGTTCTTTATAAGATTGTGCATTAACCAGTCAAGGGCCGAATTGTAATGGCCTCCTTCATGTGATGGAACCTTGTTTGCTACAATATTCTGTACATTTATGTATTTTCATCTCATACCCTGTAACTAATTTTTCTGTCCTTTATGAAACATGCTTGTTTTGCTGGCAGTAATGTTTCTGAAACAGACCTAATGGAATTGCGTGCCCCTTCTCCAGATGTCTGCAGCATCTGCAGATTCCTCACTGGGCCGGTGATGTTTTCTTTTCGTTTCCTGACCTTGTGAATGACATTTCTTTAACGTGTACTCAAAACTCCTCCTGTACCTTCTATGTACACCTGCCTTCTTGAATTACTGTTATCCAGGAGTCCCAACTTTTATATAGGCCTCTGCAAAAGAATCAAAGAGCTTTAAATGAACATAGGGTATAAACAGAAATAGTTTCAGGACAATTAGAAGAAGTCTCTGATGCAATAACTCAGGACACTAATCATCATTGGCATGATTTCTTGCTCCAAAGTAATACTGCTAAATCTTATTTTTCTGCCATTTTTACAACCTTTGTTATGTATTATTATTGTGGTATGTTTATTGTGTATTTGTAACTGTTGGATATATGCTAAAATACGACAAATGTATCATCATCTCTATTTCTACTCTACCTGCCTATACAAACTCTAGGGCAGAGTGAAGGAGAAAGGTAAAAGAAAGAGTTAACAGGCTTTATAGAGAAAAGTCTCTGTGCTAAGCACACCAGGAAAACAGACCCTATACTGACTAAGTCTTAGACTTAGACCCGGTATAGATAATTCTTGGCACTAGACCTACCGGCTTCAGTCTTCCTAGGGGAACCTGGCCCCTACCCCAGGAATGCAGACCAATCGAACACAGCCTTCAGATCATTAAGACTGATGCAAAGCAGAGTTTGTTGTTACCAAGGACATTAGAAATTTCTCAAAATAATGTGTCTGGCCCTGGCTTCTGCCCAAAGCTATGACTGCACTCATTCAGTTATGATGATAATGCCTGCCTCTTGGCTTGGTGCTGCTTTTGTGTGAAGCAAAGATAAAATAGGAAGTGAGAGAGCATAGGTGCAGTTCTGCCCAAGGAAAGACTGTTCTGATCTCTCTGTGGTCCCCCAGCAATTCTGGTTCCCGTGCTGTAGTTTTTGCTGGTGATATTCTGCTGAGCGTAAAATGTAACTACACTGTCTGTCTTTGTGCTTTCTTCTAAAACATAAATACTTCTCAGACCTTCTTGGGTGTGTAGTGATTTTATTCGTGGAGTAAGCTGGTAAAATTTATGGAAGGTGCACCTCAGTTGACAGATTTCCTTTGTCGAACCACGGGGCTGGCCTTGAAGTCACAGTGATACGCCTGTCCTGGATGCTGAGGGCCAAGATTACACGTGTTTGCCACCACACCAAGCAATATTAATTTTTTCTTTAAAGTCTTAAACTACCTGGCTACTGGTTAGACTTATTTGATCATTTTCATAATCAATTTTAAATCTGCCTAGAATTTAAATACATTTTTTCCATTAAGGAAATGATTATGTTCTTATAAACAGTTGTGGAGTTTACCTTCTCATCTGATGGAAGGCATACTACAATCAGAGATGTAAAGGTAGAGAAATTTTGCTGACCTGACTGACTTAATTAAACCCCTTTACATAAATAATGTTATAAACTTAAAAATACTGCGATATGGTGATGATCATGTAGTGTTTTGCTTTGCTTAAGTTGTATCATGTTAAGTTTTTCAAGCCACGTATGTTTCGCCTTCATCTATGTTTTCCTACTTCATGAGTTTTGAGTAATTTTCATACTCTTAACCCTATCTTTCCTGGGAATTGATGTGACATTGATTGGAATGCAAGCATTCAGTATCGCATGGGTGTCCTTGTATTGGTTCTTAGGTTGTTTTTATCACCCTGATGATTTTCCAGGTAAGAAAATCTACCATAGAAGCACAGTTTTAAAAACTTAGTTTACATGTGATTTTACCTAGGGTTTACAATCTTATTTATCTGGATGATCAACTTCCTATTGCTTTTCCGTTTACAGAAAAGCAGAAAGTCTCCAGATGTCTTCCAGTGATGTCCAGGTTTCTATCCCACTGTCAGAAAGAAACAGGATGGGCACCAATAACCTGGAGACAAGTCCTGAAAGGTCTGTATTAAGTTTCCATGACATTTGCTACCGAGTAAAAGAGAAGCATTACTTTCGGAAGAAAATGTGTGAGAGAGAAATACTGTCAAATGTCAGGTATGTGCCTAAACTTTAAAAAGACTTTTTAAATTGTCCCACTATAAATGTCACAGGTTTAGCTTATTTACAATAAGTGGCTATGATTATTTATATACAAATCATTGTATAGATATTTAATCACATGATTTTATTTCTTTTGGCTAAACAAAGACTGAGTGATCACTTAAGTTTAACTTTGAGAATTACAAAATGATTTAAAAATTGTTGTACTATGTGCATTGAGTTATTCCTGTATTTTGATGGAAAGAGATATCATAGTATGATTTACAGGCATTTTATTTATTTAACCATGAATATGTTTTGTGGTACTGGGGATCGAACACAGACTTTCACACTGGGCTACATCCTGGCCATGTTTTCATTTCATTTTGCAACAAGTTCTTGCCATGTTGCCCAAGCTGGGCTAGAACATGTGATCCTCCTGCTTCAACCTCTCAGAAAGTTGAGTTTACAAGCATGAGCCACTAGGCCTGGCCTATTAGACACATTGTGAGTGACAGGTCCCTGGCATTGTGCAAAATAACTTTGTTGCAGATATGTCCTCTGTTTTTAGAAAGCTTGTAACTGATAGGAGATTCAGAAAAACCACAGCACCATGACCCTATTTTTCTAGTGGCATAGAAGGATTCAGAGAAACAACGTGAGGTCCCAACTCTAAATTGGAGAGCAAGGAACATGGAGTTTAAGAAAGTGAAGGTACCGTGTGTGTGTGTGTGTGTGTGTGTGTAGGGAGGAGGGCCACGCTCCATTAATGGCTTTGACAGTGTCATCATGTTCATAGTCCAACCTGAACCAAAGAATTACTATTGATTAAACTAACAGATGTGACAGGAATCATCAGGATGACGTTGGTTTCACGGGTTCAGTGCTCTGTGTGCTGTGTGTTACAGAGGAGAGAAGGAGAGGGACATGGCTACACCTGGGGTTACAGTAGAATGAAAGAGAATTACTGCAGACAAGTACTGAAGAGAAATGGGAAAGGGCAAGGATGACTTGTGACAGGTGTCTGAAGGGTAGAAGGTAGGTGGGCAGACTCTGCCCTCATACATTATTGTTATTTTTTGTAATTCCAGGGCTTCATGTCAAACCAAGCAAAACCCAGGAACCTGTAAAGTTCATCTCAGTATATTCATGTCCAGTTGAATCATTTAAGATTCTTTGGTTTACTTTATTTAAAATACCCATTTTAGTCTGATGTGGTGATCCATGCCTATAATGCTAACTACCAATCCCAGGGCTGCAAAAAACAAGCTAACAAAAAAGAAAACAAAATAAAAACCTACTCTACTTGAGCATATAGTTTAAAAACCTGGAAATATTTTCTAGCAGTGAAGACTTAATGAATTACCAATTTTTTTCTGGGCATCTTAGAAGTTAGTAGGTAGCTATAGGTAAGATGCATCAAGAGGTATGGATAAAAGCACCATGAAAGTTTATCCAATCATCAGTCTGTCTTTGCATTGTGGGGGGAAGTCACAAAAAAAGAAGGAATTTCCTGTTACCACTTGCTCTAGGTTTACTGCTCTCTTGTACTCTGTCCAATGTTTCAGTGAAAGATATTTCTATTAACAAGCTAAGCAAAGGTAAGATTTGCCCCCAGCCCAATGGCCATTGTGTAATTGTGACAGTTCAGGGAAAACAGGTAGAAGTGGTGAGGTTTTGTAGGATTTACATGCTATGGTGCTGTTACATTGTGAAGTTTATCACTCGTGATAATTGTGCGATCATAGAATTGAGTCCTGTGGGAATCGTAACCTGAGATCAAAATAGCTGTCAGCTTCGACCTTCCACTTGGAATAGATGCTGTTCTCTCTAGGCTTTACTTATTACTCAGTTCTGAAGAGAGACTAAACAGATTCACCCGGGTTTCTACCAGGCTGAGTCAGGCCTCTGTTTCATCATGGTTGTCTAGCTACAGTGGCTCTGCTGTATTTTTTCTGTTTCTTACTGTAAATACTTCCTTCCATTATATACCCACTTAGCTCATTCGAAATATACTTGTGTCTGTTCTATCCCTGTATTTCCTAAAAGGACTTCTCTTACTGAAGTTGTTATGACTCTTAACTTGAAAATAAGCGTTTTCTAGCTCTCATATCAGCTGCTTAACAAGGAAGGAAAAGATCTAGCTAGAGGATATGTGTTTCCTTTTCTAACTGGGAAGATATTTTCCTTGAGTGTTAAAATGTGTTGATGTTTTCTAATTCTCTAGTGTGCTTTATTCTAGCATTTAGATTTCTAGTTAAGATTTTTTTGTTCTGACTAGAATTTAATAATGAATCCAGTACCACTGACATTCTAAGAATTAGTTATTAATTAATCATGTAAAACATGGTGTTTACAGTATGTTAGGAAAAGTAAATTAAGGAAAATCTGTTGCTTATTTGAAGAAACTTTTTTTATTGTTGCTACTGGGATGGAGCCTAGAGTTTCTTGCATTCCAAACCTTGGCTCTAAGACTCAGCTATACTCCTGGCTCTACTCCCAGGAACCCTTTTTCCAGGAGGGTAAGTGATTTGGAGAAGTGAACAGAATTTACAGGGATCTGTGCCATCTTCTTGGCCATTTAGATCCTGGCTAGGGATGGACATCTTTCATATGTAGAATGGTTTAATCAACATTTTTTTTAAACTTTAAGTGTTGGTATTCAGTTTCTGCCCGCAATTTCATCAGCATTTGTTGGATATATTCCATGCAGACCCTGCATTAATAGAACTGTATTTAAACTGAAACAATAAATATCTTTTTTGTGTTTACAGTGGGATCATGAGACCTGGCCTCAACGCCATCATGGGGCCCAGAAGGGCAGGCAAATCTTCGTGAGTATGACAGAAAGTATAAGCAAGCCTTCTTTGTACAATTTAAGTGTGTGTTGAAAAAAAAAATCACATTTATCAGCTGTACTAATAGGGCATGGTAAAATATTGATGTGCAGCTCATAATTGTACATTATGAGCTAATGAGGAAGAAAAAGGAGATAAAATTAAAGTAGGGAAATAGAGCTGAAGGAATAGTTGAAGATATGAGTTAGACAAAGGAGAACATTGCCAGAGTTAAAGCCGACAAAGTAGATAACGAGGACGGTCATTTTGGAGGTCTGTGCTGCTAAGCCAGTGTTGCCTTTGGTTTATATTTTCGAATTCTTGTAGTACATAATGAGAAGAAAAGTGAGAATTAAAAAATTATGCACTAATATTTTTAATAAAGCACAGTCTTGCATGGCTTAGCAATGGGGATTATGTTCTGAAAATGTATCCTTAGGCCACTTTGTCATTGTGGAAGGGTCATAGAATATATTTACTCAAAGACAACTACAATGTTACTAAGTGATATCATCTTTACAAAATTTAAATATTTTCACATAGTAACTGAAAAATGCAATGAGCCCTACTGGGACATTTTCATACATGCAAATAACTCACTTTGATCTTTCCACCCTTCTTATTACCTTCTCTTTATCTCCCAATCCCTTTCCCTCTTGTCCAATATATATTATTGTTATCTAGTTGAACTACAGAATATTTTACTAGTTCATAACTTGAATAGAATTTGGATTCAACAAATTCATAATTTGAATAGAAGTTGGTTTTAGAGTAGCTAAGAGATACAGCCTGTATTGAGGAAAAAAACCCCTCACAGTATATATATATACCTTTATAGGTTGTTAGATGTGTTAGCTGGAAGAAAAGATCCACGTGGGTTATCTGGATGTGTTTTGATAAATGGAGAAGCACCAAATTTGAATTTCAAACGCAATTCAGGTTATGTGATGAAAGTAAGTATATTTAAAGTTGTCTTTTAAATTTATTCTGTTTCTACATGGGCACATGTCTTGGGTTATGGTTTAGTGAGTTTCCAATGAATTACATGATGTGGTCATAGAACCAGTTTCCTCTACACCACATTTACATAATCTCCCGCTGTTTGAGGATAGTGTTAAAGGAAAAGGCAGAGAGGGTCTGGAATATAAGCCTTGTGCGACAGTGGCATCAGTTCCGGCTGTGGCATCATTTCGAAAAGCCACTACTGTTGTCCTCTTCTGCCCTTCTTACACTTGCTCCTTCCCTTGCCTGCGAGGTACCCTTGGAAGAACCCTGCACACATCAATCTGCTGTTAGTCCTATTACCTAGGGTCTCCTTGGGTGTACAGCAGGGGACGGAAATGTTCCATTAGACTCCGCGGCTGTCTGCATGTGTCGTTACTACAGTCGGTAGAACTGAGAGACCACCGTTCCCTAGAAATCACCTTTGGTGTGTATGTTATTTTGAGGGTTGAACTACATATACTAGAGTGATGGTCACAAAAGGGACTGAGGATGTCTCATTAAAAGCCCGCTTTGTCTGAAGGATGCTGCTGTGCTGATCACGCTGACCGTGAGGGAGCACTTGCAGTTCGCGGCAGCCCTCCGGCTTCCAGCAACCACGACGAATCGTGAGAAAAACGAGCGGGTTAACAAGGTCCTTAAAATGTTAGATTTGGATGGAGTGGCAGATACCAAGGTAATGTGAGTAAAACTTTGGGAATAAGATCTCTCTTATAGGGACTATATGACATTAATCTGAAATTTCCTATAATGTGATTCCATTCTGTAATGAGGAAAAAAGTGACTAGTTATCTAATGTGAAAGTAGAAATTAAGTGGGCAAAGTAATGTCAATAAGGGGTGAACTCTGGGAATGGAGTGGAGTGGGGTCTGGGGTGGAGAAGTGTCTTCACGAGACCCATTCCCCTGGACCTGCGCATCCTCATTGCTGAGCTCTCTGTACTAACTTTTCTTCCTCTTGTTTCTCTCTTCCCCTTTAAGTCCCCCCTCCTTCTGGTGACTTTATTCCATTGCTTCTCTGAGGCACATTTGGGAAACTGACTGATAAGAACCAAGAATTCTTGCTTTGTAAATTTCACTTTGCTCTAATGTGGCTTCCAAAATTATATTGCCACATTAAGATTTACTTCCAATTTGTACTATTTTTCCTCAGACTTCCTTTTGATAGATCTGTCTCTCATCTTCTCTATTCCTCACCTCCTCTTACCTTATTTCTGCCAGTTTCATTTCCAGACTCTTATTTGCTGTGTATCTTTTTGGAATTTTGATATACAGTTATGGGTGGGGATAACAAAGAGCAGACAAAATAACTCTGTTGTGAGCTGTGAGGATGAGGGAGAGAAAAACAGAAATATCAGTGAAATTCAGACTTAATCAGTGAGTGTGGAAGTTTTGACTTCTGCAGCTTTGGGGGCAAACCTACTAGCTAGATGACAGTGACTGGAGGTTCACTGACCTTAGAACCACGAAGAAGGGTGTACTACTAGCAGCTGCTTCCTGTGATACTTGTTGACAGTCTGTCATGTAAAGTGTATTGTGGTTGGAAAGGAGGCTTTGAGTTATCTCCATTTATTTTTGTCTTGTGAGTGCTTGTGATGTTTTGCTTTGGTTTTATTTACCTGATTTCATTTCTCCAGAGAGATACTTTTTTTTTATGGTACCAGGGATCAAACTCAGGCCCTGTGTGTTCAAGGGTGGCGCGGTACCACTTGAGCTAAATCCCCAGCCCCGTGTGAGATACTTTTTGTACTCTCTTCTTCACATTTAAGTTTAATTGCCCTAGATTGTTTGCTTGGCTCTCTATGGAAAACAAAGGCCACTGTTGAGCTCTTTTACAATTCACAGAGTCTAATTGATTAAAATAATGCTTATTTTAATGATATTTTAAATAAAAGAGAAATGCAAAGAATGTAGTCTGATTACTATAATGATAGTTATTGGACTGTAGATATTCCCTACTGAGGCATTTTATAGAAAGTCCAATAATGTTTTCTTCCTGGATATTTTTTACACATCTATAAAAAATAAGGAAATTACCTGAACAGTACTACTGCCAACTAGCAAAATGAACAGTCTTTTCATGTCACCAGTTATGTCAACTCACATTCATACACATTTTCTGAATGGTCAGCAAATGTCTTATAATTCAATTTTTATTTTATTCTCTTTTTCGTTACTGGGGATTGAACTCAGGACCTTGCGCTTGTCAGGCAGGCACAGTACTACTGAGTCACATCCTTGGCTTTAGTTCAGTTATTAATAGCACCCATTCAAGGGCCATGAGTAATTTTTGATTATCATCTCTTTGGAGACTCCTGATGAAGGAATTATTCCCTCCATGCTGTCTCTCCCACAACTTTCTCTTCCCCTCACCACACACAGTGATACTGACAGGTGGAAAAATTCAACCAGGTGCCCTGTGTAGAATATCCATTTTCTAGATTTGTCTGAAAGGATGAATCATGAGTTTTATAGTGAGCTAGAGTGCAGACAGACTGTCTGGAAAACCTTATGAAAACAAGAAATGCTACTGTAATCTGGCAGAAAGGGAACTTTTCTGGCTCCAAGTTCACCTCCTTCTTTAATTATTTGGAGACTTTGGCTGGAATGGCCGAGAGGTATATTGTTAGAAGACTAATAACTTTCTCTGAATGTTTTTCTCTTCACTTTCCTGGCTTTATCTCCTGGGTTAGATGGTGACTGCATTGTGTCAGAAACATACCTTTTCAGGGTTCTAAATTACTCCCTTAAAATTAAATGATTGACTTGATAAAGGACATCTGTGATTGTGCCTAGTATGGGCTTTATAGAAGGTCTTGCTATTGAACAACTCTGAATTGAGTCTCAGTTAACTGATCTGGTAAAAGAAAAATTCTATCAGCTAGCCATTTACTTGGTGTTCAGTAGAATAAAGAGAAAAAAATAAATTGTCTGTTATAGGGTTGGCACAGGTTAGTTCACCAAGTGACAGGGACCCTGGTCATTTCTGCAGTTGCTGATAACAATTATGTTTTAGACTTGGTCCATAGAAAAGAGAAAGAGGACCAGTATCGGAGTGGAGCTGATCACTGACCCTCCCATCTTGTTCTTGGACGAGCCCATGGCTGGATTAGACTCAAGCACATATTCTGTCTTTTTGCAGCTGCAAAGGTAATTACTATGGGAGCAGGCTTGTTTCATTTATTTATTACAAATCACTTATTACAAATCATTTATTACAAATGCGCAAAGTATTCTTAGTGCAGGTGAATCAGAAGTGAGCAGCAGGCTATCTTCCTCACAGAGAAGCAGTCAAGTCACAAACATGTCAAGAAAGGTGAAAGAGGAGCCTGAGGAAGGATGGACATGCTGTGTCAGGGGGTGTTGCAGGTAGCAGGAGGGTCACGGAAAACAAGCCTGCAAAACTTGAGCGGGGAGGAAATGAGAGAGACCAGGTTGGATGTGGCAGGAGAGAGCTCTGGGTGGGAAGCAACAACCAGAAAACCAAGATAAACTGGGAACTAATATAATAATGTCAGGAATAAAGTATTTTATCCGGAAATGTAAGGCTCAGTTACTTCATGATTTGTTATTTTCTCATTTAACCTAGCATGTCTAAGCAGGGACGGACAATCATCTTCTCCATCCATCAGCCTCGGTATTCCATCTTCAAGATGTTTGATAGCCTCACCTTATTGGCCTCAGGAAAAGTAGTTTTCCACGGTCCTGCACAGGAGGCTGTGCAGTACTTTGCAACCGAAGGTATGCTTTTACCTTTTCGTGCAGCTTGTCTTTCATTCAGAGAGTCCCGGAAGGTTCACAAGAGTGCTGTTTGATTTCTGCACAGAGGTACCTTGAGTTCCACCACTCTGAAATACCTTTGGCCACTTTGGTGCCAGGAGTTTTCCTCATTTTGCAGTGCTTTCTTGTTGTTTAGGTTTCTTTCCACTTCTTATTCCATTTGAGCATGCACACATGAGTGTGTCTGAGTTCTTCCTTTTGGGCCTGTGACTATTCCACTCCCTAGGTGCGGCCTTCTGCTGACAGTTCAGTAATTAACATGTTGGACTCATAGCTATTGTTATTGTCAGGTGAACATGACAAAAAGGTTCAGTGACACTGACTTCTTGATAATATATAGGATGGTGCTTTATCTGTTTATCCCCTGGCATATTGATTGCTCTGTCTTCATGAGGTTTCATAGAGATGCTACTCCACTTTGGAGTAAAACCAGACTGCAAATCGGGGGTGTGAATGGATGTGAATGATCTATTAGTCAATCAGATAGTCAGTGGTCCTCAGTCAGACCTTCATCGGGCCAAGATTTCTGCCATTGCTATATTGCCTGGTTCTTTGCATTCAGATCGATTTAAATAATTTTTGGAAATACCTCATGCAGTTTGCTTCATTTTAGAAATATTTGGATATGGTTATAGATGTTTCATCATGATTTTAAATGCAGTTTTAAACACTCACTAATTATCCTTCTTAATTTGTTTAATCTATTTCATTTAAAACTAATAAGTATAGATGGGTAGTCCAGGGGAGTTGGCCTTTATAAGTCAGTCATCAGGCCACGTTCAGATGATTGTCAGATGACTGTGTCCTGCTGGTCAGGTTCTCTCAAGACTGCTGCACGGGGTGCATTCTGTATCTGAATTAATTATCTAAGTTCTAGATTTATTTATAGAAGGAATCATTACTGACATGTATACTGCTGTACTCACTTTCAGAGAACACAGAGGAACTCAGGAGCATAACGCACCCAGGCATTTGATAGTCTTTCGAGAACCAAGTTCCACATAGTATGGCTCAGCACCAGCGCACACTGAGAGTACTTTGGCTTTCGTAATTTGTGAGGTATAGGGGTAGTTGAAAGATGTTCAGAATCACTCAAGATTCTGGGGGAGAGGACAAATAATTGTTGAAGTGTCACGTGAGTGATTATGTAAAAGGAAAAGATAAATTTTTGAGGGGAGAAAAGAGCAAGGAAATGAGGGAGAAGTTGTCAGAGTCGGTCTTCCCTAGCTCACCTCCATTTCTCTCTGAGAGGGAGTTCCGTGTGTGCCAAGGCCATCACGTTTGTGTTCTTTTGTCTTCTCTCTCTTAGGTTACCAGTGTGAGCACCACAACAACCCTGCGGACTTCTTTCTAGATGTGATACGTGGAGATTTTTCTGCTGAGGGACACAGGGAGGGAGAGGCCTGTGTGGATGCCTCTGTTGGAGCAAACAGAGGAGTCAGTGAAGGTATGTGAATCTTTTATGTTCACATACTTTTGCCTAATTAACTTAGCTAAAGTTCCTTGATGTGGGACTCATTACAGCATGATTTTATAAATTCCTGTCAAACATCCATATGATATTCTTTTTAAAAAAATTTTTTTAAAAACTGTTTTTGAGACAGGGTCTTGCTTTGTAGTTCAGGCTGGCGCTGAACTCACTATGTAGCTCAGGCCAGCCTTGAACTCACAGAAATCCTGCCTCTGCTTCTTGAGTGCTGGGATTACAGGCATGAGCCTCTATCCCTCTACATGATGTTCTGATATTAGCACTTAAGAGTTTTCTATAAATAGTGTAGAGATTTCGACTTAATTCATAAATGAGCATTTATATAACATTGTCAATTTTTTTCTTTTTGAGACAGAGTCTTACTTTGTAATTCAGGCTGGCCCTGAGCTCACTGTGTAGCCCAGGCAAGCCTCAAACTCAGCAATCCTCCTGCCTCTGCTTCCTGAGTGGTGGGTTACAGGTGTGAGCCACCATGCCTGGCATTAACACTGTCAATTTTTTAAGGGGCGTTCCCTTTACAAAAGATTGTTCACAATATTTTTAAAGTAAGACAACTGGCACTTTTTGTACCTAGTAGAAAGTATAGAATGGATTTTTATGTTAAGAATTATAAATTTGTATGGTAAGAAGTCTGTTTTAAGAATTAAGGTTCAAATGAGAATTAAATTGTGTCATGTACTGATAAAAATTCTCAATGTAGAGTGTGATCATGATGTGTATACAGAATGTACCTTATTGCTTCTTGGCCTTTTGGCTAAGATCAAGTATAGAATGTACCAATAAAACAGTTAAAAAAGAATTAAGGTTCAAATCGTTAGACAAAGGTCAGTGTATATGGTGTATCTATACAATTATGGTAGTAGTTAGGTCAGTTATTTGTCTTTTTTTCATGTGCAACACAATGACAAAGCTGGGATTCTCATTTTGTACACAAGTCTTTACTGAGGTGTTATCCAAGAAGAGGTAAAAAAAAAATGGGTTAAATCAGTTATTTGTTATTGTCTTTAATGCTTTTTGTATTTCTCTACTTTTATTCCAAAACTAGAGACTGAAGAACTCTACAGGAGAGCTAATACAGTTGTAGATTTACCTGAACGTTATACCAGCTCCTCCTTCTACAGAGAAACAAAACATGAATTAGATATACTCTCAAAGGGTCAGAAGAAGAGGAGCTTAGCCTTCAAGAAGCCACCCTGTGCCACCTCCTTCTGGCATCAACTCAGATGGATTATGTTTCGCTCATTTAAGAATTTACTGGGTTATCCCCGAGTCAGTATAATTCAGGTAATCTAACATATTCTTTTTATTGTGATGTGAAATACTCAGGTGAGCAAATTAGTTCTTTTTTTTTTAGACAGGGTCTTGATTTGTAATTCACACTGCCCTTGAACTCATTAAGTAGCTGAGTTTGGCCTTGAACTTGTGGAGAATCCTCGTGCTTTAGCCTCCAAAATGATAGGATTGCAGGCATGTGCCACTACATATGGCTAAGAATTAGGTTCTGATGTAGTCTACTTTGGGATTATCTTTTTCTTCTACCTACTATATTTTTTTTGAGACAGGGTCTTGCTTTGTAGTTCGGGCTGGCTCTGAGCTCACTATGTAGCCTAGGCAAGCTTCGAACTCAGCAATCCTCCTGTCTCTGCCTCCCGAGTGCTGGAATGACAGGTGTGAGCCACCACGCCCGGCACTGTGGTATGTGGTATTGATTGCTGGTGGGCATGAGTCTCCATGCCCAGCATTGTATGTGGTTACCGGGATCGAACTCAGGACCTTGCGCTTGCGAGGCAGGCGCTGGAACCACTGAGCTAACATTCTGGCCCTCTCCTACCTACTCTTGCATTTATTTGCTGTCTTGATTCCTTTTGAGAACTAAAAACAGTCAGTAGAATGAGAAAACACAGTTAAGTTTTTAATTAGGGAAAGCCGTTGTTAGTGGTTTCATGGACTAACTAATAAGTTTTGTTCATTTAGATAAGATGCAATGGGTTGTCACAGTAAACAACAGTCCTCCCCAAATGTAAAGGCAGCATCAGGTATGTTTGCAGTGTTCTAGAAACTGCAGTTTCATTCATGGATTCCTTTCACAACTTCAACCTATGAGCATGATTTGCATTTTGAAATTTTAGTACAGTAGTGAACAAAATTAGTTCTGCTTTCATAGAATTTATTTTTTATGAGGGTAGAGAGGTGATAACAATAAAAAATAAAACATAGTTGTAAGATGGCAGAGAGGACTGCAGAGTGTTTGAGGAAAGCAGAGGTAGGGAATGGGAGGGAAGGGGAGGAGGAATGACCTCAGGAGAAAGGGTTGGTTTGCAGTTGAAACTAGGAGGCGAGGAAACCCGTGTCACTGAGGACACCTGCCAGGGGACCTTGGGTTGTTCACTGAGAGAAGAGATTGATGCCAACTGATGCCCCACATAATTGACTTCCTTATTCTGAGGGTCTCGTCTTTGGAAATCAACACAAACCTGGATGAGCGTACAGTTTGTACACAGGCACTAAAAAGACTTAAGGGTGTTCACGTTCAGGTTAACTCACTTAACCAAGATAAGATCATGTCCTTTTCTACTTTCTATATCTGTGGCAGATATAGAATTCTTAACCCCTGTGATACAGGTCTGCTTTTTGTCATTGTGATTAACAATGATATGAGCAATTTAAGGCATGAAGGGTATCTTTGGCTCAGATTCGTAGAGGTTTTAGACCATGATCAGCTGGTTCTGTTGCCGTGGGGCTGAAGTGAGGCAGAGGTCATGACAGAAGGGTGTGGTGCAGGAAAGCATGGCTGCCTGGAAACAAAGACAAGAGGAAAGAATTTTGAAAAGGGAGCCAGGGACTATGGATAGCGACCAACATCCTGCCCTCCAGCCAGACCCAATGTCCTTTTTCCATTGGCTTTCAAAAATGCCATCAAATTATGACTTCATGAAGGGACTAGCCCACTCATGATTGAGAGCCTGCACGATCCAACTGTCTTTGAAAATACTCGCAGATATACTCAGAAGTGTACTTTACTAGTTTCTTTGGCAGTCTGAAATGTAATCAAGTTGATTGTCATGAGTGTCACTGTTACACGCATGTCAAAACTCACTAGTTCTTCCAGCTCATTTCTCCATCATCTGTAAAGAAATCAACTTAGATTGTTTCGAGGGTAGTATTTTTGAGTTTCTACTGAGTTCGAATAGCACATTAGCTCTAGTAAAATAATACAGACTTCTTTTTTTTTTTTTTTTTGCTTTTTGGAGACAGGGTCTCGCGTTGTAGTTCAGGCTGGCCCTGAGCTCACTATGGTGCCCAGGCAAGCCGCCGCAAACTCAGCAATCCTCCCGTCTCTGCCTCCCGAGTGCTGGGATGACAGGCGTGAGCCACCACGCCCAGCATTACATGTGGTTACCGGGGATTGAACTCAGGTCCTTCCACTTGCAAGGCAGGCGCCGGAACCACTGAGCTAACCCTCCGGCCCAATACAGACTTCTTAACAGCAATACCTGGTGGGACAGTGGGAAGAAACTTAGATTTTCCAGTAGTCTGAATTGTTGTTCTTTCAAATCCTCAATCACCAGATAACTTAATGTAGAAAGCAGTCTAACAATGCTCAGTGATTTTTAAAATATCCTTCCAGGAACTCTGGAAAATTATTTAAAGTGTTTATTGGCTATATATGTTATAATGCTGTACAAAATTTTTTACCTTTGATTGACTGTGGTTTTTCATTTTCATTTTCATTTTAAAAAGATTGCATCAATAATTGGGATGGGAGTGGTGGTCAGCTTGATCTTTGTTGGGCTAAATAATAATTGTACTGGAATCGAGAATAGGTAAGTAAATTTTTATCTTCATTGGGGGAAATGCTGATAGTTTGTTCAAGACTGTAAGCATCCATTGGGAATTTGAAGTTAAGACAAATACTGGGTAAATGCCACTATTTTATTGAAATTGAAAACTAAGTGGAAGAGTTAATTTTCTTTTTTACACACACATATATGTATGTAGTGGTAAAGTACATACAACACAAAATATATGCTTTTAACCATTTTTAAGTGTAGGGCTCAGTGGCATCAAGTATATTCACATTATGTTAATTGTCACCAACTTCAGATCTTGACTTCATCTTCCCAAATAGACTCTTCATATACATTAAACAGTATCACCCCATCCCTGCCTCTCGTAATACCTGGATAATTCTTTCAGTCTCTGGGTTTCGTTACTCTAGGAGCATGATAAGCAATGAATTATACAGTACAATATTTATTTTTGCGACTACTTTAATTTCTATAGCATAGTATCCTCAAGAATCATCCAAGGTGTAGCACATGCCAGAATATCTTAGTTTTTTAAGGCTGAATATGTACTTAATAGCATGTACGTACTACGTTTTATCTGTTCACATGCTGATAAAAATTTATGTGGCTTTCATCTTTTGACGACTGTGAATAATAGTACTATAAGTGTAAAATGTTTGTTGGAACACCTGCTTTCATTTCTCAGTGGTGTGTGTGTGTGTGTGTGTGTGTGTGTGTGTGTGTAATGTGCAGAGGCAGAATTGCTGGGCCTTATGGCAATCATGCTAAGTTTCTCAGGAACTGCCATGCTGTCTTCCACAGCAGCTGCACCTCATTACATTCTTAACAGCAGGATACAGGGATCCCAGTTTATCCACCTGTGCAGTCAACACTTGATTTAGTTTTTAATAATAAAATTTTGGTAAAATTTCTGTATAAATCATTTGCCATTTAAATCTGGGTTTTTTTTTTGTTGTTTACTTGGAATTAATCTATCGATATCTGTCTGTCTTATCTATCTATATCTGCATCTCTGTATATCGATACATGTATGCATGTAGGCATTTTTTTTTTTTTTTTTTTGCTTTTTGAGACAGGGTCTCGCTTTGCAGTTCAGGCTGGCCCTGAGCTCACTATGGTGCCCAGGCAAGCCGCCGCGAACTCAGCAATCCTCCTGTCTCTGCCTCCCGAGTGCTGGGATGACAGGCGTGAGCCACCACGCCCAGCATTGTGGTATGCGGTGTTGATTGTTGGTGGGCGTGTCTCCACGCCCAACATTCTATGTGGTTACCGGGGATCGAACTTAGGTCCTTGCGCTTGCGAGGCAGGCACCGGAACCACTAAGCTAACCCTCCGGCCCTGGCTTATCTTCATAGAGATTTCAGTCCATAATTTGCCAGCTCCAAGGGAGGGAATGACAAACGGGCACGGCGGAGCAGAAACAACATGGTGTGTACCAGGTAGCAAGGGCGTCAAGAGAGAGAGACTTAGCATCTTCTCCCTACCTCTTTATTTATTTTATTTTAATACCCAAGTATGTAATTTTTTTTTTTCTTCTTGAGACAGTCTCGCTTTGTAGTTCAGGCTGGCCCTGAGCTCACTAGGTAGCCCAGGCAAGCCTCGAACTCAGCAATCCTCCTGCCTCTGCCTTCTTGAGTGCTGGGATGACAGGCGTGAGCCACCACACCCGGCACTGTGGTATGTGGTATTGATTGACAGTGGGCGTGAGTCACCACCCCCAGGACTGTTGTATATTGTTACAGGGGATCGAACCAGGAACCTTGGGCTTACCAGGCAGGCGCCAGAACTACTGAGCTAAATCTCCGGCCCAAGTATCTGATTTTTGATGCTGTTGTGAGTGGTATTGTTTTCCTAATTGTTTTTTTTTCACTATGCTCATTATGAGACCCAACTTGACATAAAAACAGCCATTTTGTTAAAAACTTCCTCTTTGTGTCCTGCAACCTCCCTGTGAGCCTAGTACTTGTCTCCTTGGGAACTGTCCACCCAATGGGTGTGCACAGCTGTGGACTGTATGTTTCTAAAATGCGCTATTCTACAGTAACTAGTGATCTAATCATTGCTATTGGCTTGTGTGATGACTCACACCTGCACTTAAATAATAGAATGATCTAATCACTGGTGCATAGAAGCCACCTGGTAACAGGTTGGGGGGTAGTTAGTAGATTTTGCCTTTAAATACTGCTTTTAGTTTACCTCAGCGCCGTCTTCCACATGGAGGGATGGTCCCCAGCTGGGTAACAAAGCTCTTGGTTGGACTTTAAGATCATGGCATTTCCTAAGAGATTGTCTCAGTGGTACTTGGTCCCAACATTCATTATTACTATATAGAAAAGTCATTGATTTTTGTGTGTTTACTTTGAATTCTGCTACAGTGCTGAATTTAGTTAGCAAGTATAAGTCTTTTGGTAGATTTTGCGACTTGCAAGGACTGTGTCATCTGCAAAAAATATTTTGACTTTGTCCTTTTCTATATGTATCTCTTTTTTTTTCCTCTTGTGTGATTGACCTAGCTAATGTTTTCAGGATCATGTTGAGCAAGAGTGGTGATGATGGACATCTTTGTCTTGTTCTTGATTTTAGAAGAGAGGCTTGGCATTTTTCCCCACTTAATATGATGTTGGCAGTAGTTGGCCATAAATGGCTTTTTCCACAAAGAGATTTCTATTTCCTTTATTTTTTCTGTCATTAATGGACTTTGGATCTTGTCAAAAGCTTTCCCTTTGCATAAGCCAAAATTGAATTAGCTCTTCAATGCATGTGTTAAATATGTTTCTTGTGTACAGTATAGTATACTGTTTAATTTTGTTACTTGATCCATTATGCTATCTGGCTTTTTTGATTGGCAAGTTGAGTCCATTTAAATTGATAGTAATAATTGATAGGTATTGATTCTTTTTGTCACTTTATTTCCTGTTGTTTTGGTTTATGCATCTATTGAGATGATCATGTGATTTTTTTGTCTTTGTTCCTGTTTATGTAATGAACTACAATTTTTTATGTGTATCGAACATCCCTGCATCCCTAAGATGAAGCCTACTTTGATGATTCATTTTATTCTGTTTGTTAGTATCTTGTAAAGGAATTTTGCTTCTATGTTCATTAGAGAAATTGGTCTGTAGTGGCTGGACACTTGTCTGATTTTGGGATCAGGATGGTATTAGCCTCCAAAAGTGTTTCTGGAAATACTCTTTACCTCTCGATTTCACTAAAAAGTTAGAGGATTATTGGTGTTATATTGTTCTTGGAGTTTTTGTAGAATTTGGCTGTGAATCCATCAAGTCCTGGAGTTTTTAAAATTGGTAGTTTTGGGGCCAGAGATTTAGCTCAGTGGTTCCGGAGCCTGCCTTGCAAGCGCAAGGCCCTGAGTTCGATCCCAGTAACCACATACAATGCTGGGTGTGGTGACTCATGCCCATCAGCAATCAATACCACATACCATAGTGCTGGGCATTGTGGCTCACGCCTGTAATCCCAGCACTCGGGAGGCAGAGGCAGGAGGATTGCTGAATTAGCAGTTTGCCTGGGCTACATAGTGAGCTCAGCACGAGCCTGAACTACAAAGCGAGACCCTGTCTCAAAAAAAAAAAAATTGGTACTTTTTCTTATTAATTCTTATTACTGGTAGCTTTAATTTTATTGCTGTTATGGGACTGTTCAAGATTTTAAAGTTTTATTGGTTCTATTTTGACAGTTCATATGTATTCCTTTTGAATTATCCAGTTTTATGGCATGCAAGTTTTTGAAATAGTTGCTAATAATTTTCTCAATTTTGGAAGTGTCTGTTGTGATCTCACCTTTTTCATCTCTAATTGGATTCATTTGTGTCTCTTCTTTCCTTTTTGGGAAGCATCATTGGATATGTGTTTGTCAGTTTTGGTTATTCTTTTAAAGAACCAACTCTTCAACTCACTGATTCTTTGTACTGTTGTTTATAGTCTCCATTTCATTAATTTCTGCTCTAATCTTTATAATTTCTTCCTTGTATAGACTCTGGGTTTTGATTGTTCTTGTTTTTCTAAGTCCATGAGATGTGTTATTAGATTGTTTATTTGAGCTCACTCCATTTTTCTGCTGAGAGCATTCACTATTATAAATTTGTGTCCTGTAAGTTCTGACATGTAAAAATGACATTATTATTTCATTCTAGGAACTCTTATTCGTTCCTTAACTTCCTCTGTGATTCATACTCAATAACACGTTATATATATTTGTTGTCATTTTGTTTAAAAGTTTGATTCCAATCTAATAATATTTCTTTGTTGTTTTTTTGTTTAGTTACTCTATGATAGTGAAATATTGAGATCTCCCAAAATAACTGTTCTGGTATTTATCTGATATTTTATGTCCATTAGATTTTGTTTTATAAGTCAGTATACCATGGTTTACAACCATTTAAAAAAAGCTAACTTGGAATATATAAAAGTGGTCTCAGTATAGATTATCAAATCCATGTGAGTTAATGATTAATTGATTATTATAATTAGAAGAAAGTTACAGTGTCATGTTTGTAATTATTTCTAAAAAATATTTCCTTTAGGGGTTAATATCAATACTTCTGCATTTTAAATTGCTCAGGAAGCCAGTGGTTTAGTTCTTTTCTTTGAGGATCTCACACTCTTCTACAGGTTCTATAACTTGTGTTACTGAGAAATTGTGTTTGAATCCTTTTACTCTATGGGCTCCTTTAGCTCTTACCAGCAAGTTTGAGGTGAGAGCTCAACATATTAGGAAATAGGGGTTTAAAAAAATTGGATCCAGTCCTCTCACTTCTGGGTATTTACCCAGAATATTTGAAATCAGTTTAAGTGCATTCTCATGTTCATTGTAACACTGTTCATAATGACCAAACAAAGGAATAAAGTTAAGTGTCTGTCAGCCGATGAAGGAACAAAGAAAATATGGTCAGGTTTCTGGTCCATTAGGGTCAGTTTCCCTGTCCTCCCTGCAGATGGCCAACCTCCCTCTGTGCTGTCTCATGACAGAGTCTGGTGTTTCTTCCCATCATAAGGGCGCTACTCTTATGACCTCATCTAAACATAATTATCTCTCAAAGATTGGGAAAGTTGTTTCATCTTGAAGTGTTGGGGGAACACAAAATTTATTTCACAGCAATTTAAGACTACAAATGTCAGAATGAGCCACATCTTGGACTTACATGATCAGGCTGAGCTGTAGAGACAGAGAGATGGAGGGGAGACCTTAAGAGGTCCTGCTTTCCTCTCTTTTAAACAGAGTAGGTCTAGGTTTCATAAAGAAAAATGCAAGTATTTTGTTTAA
This sequence comes from Thryonomys swinderianus, assembly GCA_004025085.1. Taxonomy (NCBI): domain Eukaryota; kingdom Metazoa; phylum Chordata; class Mammalia; order Rodentia; family Thryonomyidae; genus Thryonomys; species Thryonomys swinderianus. The sequence goes on from PVIC010009560.1 coordinate 30,862, forward strand.
TGTGATATTCATAAAAAGAGTTCTGCATGTAGAGAAACAACTTAAGGGTGTTAATTGACGGAGGTATTTCTGTTCCTGTGTTGACCCGGCAGAGCCTCAATACTCTTCACACTGACAGTCTTTCAGTGTTTCAGCAGCGTGTCAGCTGGGGAGATCTTTGTGCTTGAGGAGAAGCTGTTTATGTGAGTAAATCCCTCTTCCGGTGGGTGTGGGTGACTGGGGAGCCTTTGAGAATCGGGCCAACGATGCCATCTTAAGGATTACTAGTAGTTTTATTATTTATTTGTTTAATAGTGTATGAACAATATATATATTTACCACATGTGTGAGCTTTTGAAATGAATATGTAGTAATATTGAGAAAAGGGGTCATGAGTGGAGTGGAGCATCAGCTGTGTGGAGTCTGTTATTAAGGGAAAAGGTTCAAGATCAGCATGTGGTCAGCAAATCCAGTGCATCTGAGAAAGCATCAACAAGGGGGCTGAAATGAAGCTGTTGTGTTTAGCAACTCACTGGTCATAGCAACTCTGGCAAGAAAAGTGCTGAGGGCCTAAAAGAGCTTAAAATGGAGCACCAGGGGCAGAATTGACAAAGAATATGATGATGTTCAGCCCTCACTGGATAGGGGAGTGGAAAATCCCAGAGGGCAGCTAGCTATACAGTGAGTGGAAGGCTGGCTTTATCTTTTGTGTCTCTCAAAGGTGGAGATAGTTGCTCAGCTTTAATGCCAAGGAAAAGAATCATCATAAAGGTGAAAGAATAAAATACTGGTGGGATAGTTTGGAGTTATGAGAGAACAGTGTCAGAAGAAGAAGGTAAGAGTTTGGTGGCTGAAATGGCTGCTTAGTTGGAGACATAATCATCAAAGGAAGGTCTTTTTTGTATAAGTATAGAAGTGAAGAAGGATTAGTGATCTGAAGCCGTATCTAGGCCTCGGAAAAGAACTTCTCTAAAATCGGAAGCAAGGAGAAGAAAAGCCCTCCTGGCTGCTGTTCTTCAGAGAGAACCAGCCTCAGAGAGAAGCAGCCTCTCCGAGGAGAGGGAGGAGGCGCAGACCGTGCACCTGGACGGGACCCTGGGGCCTGTACGGACAGCTGCAGGAGCCTGTTCAGAAGTGAGAGAGTCCACAGCGAGCGCCTCCGGCAGCTGCCGTAGAGGGGAGTGCGGAAGGGGGAGCAGGCCACCTAGAGGATGTGAGATCTTGTCCTTTTAGGCCCACGGTGGCAGCAGAAGTCAGTACAGGGAGCAGGTCTTTTCTGATCCTTGCCTTCCGAAATTAATCTGGGGTGTGTAATCTGTTTTCCTCTCCAGACACGAGTTTATCAGTGGATACTATGGACTGTTATCATATTTCCTTGGAAAACTATTATCTGACTTAATCCCTAGGAGGCTTTTGGCAACTCTCATTTTTACTATGTTGCTATATTTTATATTTGGTAAGTAATAGGACAAAGAAGGTTGTATTTAGATTTGAATTTTAGGTGAAATTGATTTTCCCTTGGAAGCATGGTTATGACACTGAAAACTACAAACAACACCAGGACCTAGAGAAAGAAATGTGCAACCATTCTGCATCTTCTAAAATAAGTGTGCTAAAACCGAGTATGTTGGCTCATGCCTGTAATCGCAGCACTCAGGAGGCAGAGGCAGGAGGATTGCTGCGAGTTCAAGGCTAGCCTGGAGTACATAGTGAGCTCAAGACCAGCCTAAACTACAAAGTGAGATCTTGTCTCAAAAAAACTAAAATAAATAAATAAAATGACTGTGCTATATGAGTATATTTGTCTCATCTGAAATATTTAAACCATAAAACTATATTTTAGTAAGACATTTACTGTGTGTCATACACAAAAGTAGACAGAGTTTATAAAACAGTTTGTGACGATGCTGGGAGAGCTGGAATATTTATTTCCTATATCTCTCTCTATTTTTTCTATCTCTATGTCTCTATAAAGATAAAATATAGATAGGTAATATCTTTACTATCTATAGAGTTGTATATACAGAGGTCAGAAAGCAAAATACATATTCCTTCTGCCTTTATTTTAGAACAATTTAACAAAAATACTTGTTTGATGTTGTAGACAGTTTCATTTTTGCATTGTGTTCAGCCTTCATCCCACATTTATTTCATTGAAGTTTCCTTGTATTGTGTTTCAGTGATAAGCATGTGTGCACACACATAAAACACATGCACATGCACATACAAACATGTGGGTGTACACAAACACACACATTCCTCCTGTCTTTTTGACAACACACTGCAGGGTAAGAACCAATCACAGAGCTTAAATATTCCATTTTATAACCAAGGTGTATATCACAAAGACTTCAGTGTAGAATTGGGGTCCCCAGACTCCTGCTTGTGGTCCTGCAGCTGTTTCCAAATCTTCACCTTCACTGAGATATAACATTAGCCATTATGTTTTATTAAATAGCTTGTGAAACTCAGCTCAGCCCCATGCTCCATCACAGAGCCATGTAGAGCTTTGTCCGGGGAATTTAATTTTAGAGCCTCTTCCTCTGTCTCAGATATGGAAACGACTACGAGGTCATGGCATCCTGACCCCAGTAGCCTCACTAGTGCAGCCACAGTAAACACTGAGTGCTGTGGAGATGTCTGGGTAAGAGAATGGCTATTGCTGAGTTTTCTGTGAAAGGCAAAAGCAGAAAATTCCAGCCTATTGTGTTGCTCCATCTCAGGAACTCAGAAATTGTTCTTTAGCCCACACAAGGGGCACAGGTGCTGCGTAGAAAAGTATTTTTGCAGTAAGTGTAAAGAGAAAAGCTGTATGGTAACTTTATGTGATTATATGAAAGTACAATGAAATCAGTAACCCAGGTAGTTTGACAGAGGATGATTCTTCAAATTCTGATACGTTTGTAAAATTATAGTACTATTTGTCCAATAAATAATCTTCCAAACACAGTGACATAGGCAGATGGATTGATCCCTTCTTTTCTTTGGAAGGATTAAAACAAGGGGCAGAGGCTTTCTTCATCATGATGTGCACTGTTCTGCTGGTGACCTACTCAGCCAGTTCCATGGCACTAGCCATAGAAATAGATCCAAGCCAGGAGTACATGACAACACTGGTCATGAACCTCTATTTTGTGTTTATGATGGTAAGTATGAACTGTGCTGCTGTGAGAGAGGAACTTTTCCCTTGTTCCTTCCTGTACAGTCACCTGTCTGGTAAAACCTGCTTGAAATCTTCTGTACCTGGGATGTGATGCTTTGAGGAAACCATAGACTGAAATACATCTTATGTTAGAGAACACCAGGTTCTTCCTTGCCTTAGTCTAACCTTTTTTGGTGCTGTTCTAGTATGGTCACTGTATCTTAGTTAACATGTACTTACTAATTTGCCTTTAAAAACTTTATGGGAGGCTGGGGATTTAGCTCAAGTGGTACCACACCTACCTTGGAAGTACAAGGACCCAAGTTCAGTCCCCAGTACTGCAAAAAAAAAGTAGTTCAGGCTGGTTCTGAGCTCACTATGTAACCCAGGCTAGCTTTGAACTCACAGAAATCTTGCTGCCTCTGTCTCCCTAGTGCTGGGATTACAAACATGAACCGCCACGCCAGGCATTGTGGTATGTGGTACTGTTTGCTAGGATTGTGGTATGTGGTGCTGGGGATCGAACTTGGCACCTTGCTTTTGCGAGGCAGATGCCAGAACTGCTGAGCTAAATCCCATGCTTCATTCTTCTGAGTAGCTTCAATCCACAGATTTATGGCACCACCTGTTTCATTGTTTAGCCTCACGAGGAGGCAGACTATGAAGGGATGACCCAGGGAAGGAGATATATACCCTTCCAAGCCACACACCTAAGTGATTTACCTCTTCTGAGAAGGCCTCAATCGGCTCCTAATAGCACATTCAACTATGGAGGTACTAATCAATGGATTATCTTACTGATCAATATAGCACCATTTCCAGATCACTTTCCAAAAGCCCTATCTCTAAGCATGTGAGACTCTTGGGGGAAATTCTAGAGCTAAATCATAGCCTCAGTCAATCATAAAACCAAGTTTTACTCAGATGTGTATTAGGTACTACTTAGATCAAGTCTAAGTATATGCAGAAACACTAGCAATATTGTTATTGTTTTGCATATTCTACTGAAATTTTATTCCAGTTCAATTTTTATGTGACACTCATAGTTGTCTCTTATTCATTTTGAACAGTCCTTTATATGTGCACTGTGCTACTAATTTTTGGTAGGTTTAAATGGCAACATGGAATACATTTCCTTTTGTATATTGCCACATTATGCTGTTTGTCAGTTCTAAAGCTTTGACTAATCCTAAGCTTGCACTCTGAACCCCACATTATTAATGAAGTCGTGGATTTAGAGAACAAAGTTTTTATAAACCACAAATCATGGTGCTGAGTGGATTAAAGGGGCATGTAATGCCTAGCATTGTCCTGTTCTGTTCCTAGATGACCAGATTTAATAGGGTAAAACATAGTTGTGGTATTCTAGAATAGTCAGTATAGTTGATGCTTCATGTTTATGGATTCTGTATCCAAAGATTCTATCAACCACCAGTTGAAAATATAAAACAAATATTGTTTCTGTATATAAAAGATGAGTTTTTCATTTCTTGTCATTCCTTAAACTATATAGTATAAATTAGTTACATAGCATTTACATTGTTTTAGGTATCACAGTAGATATAGAGATGATTTAAAATATACAGGACATGTACATTTAAAGTTTAAAGGTTGTACATAGGTTTCATGTAAATATGATACCTTCATAAATGACTTGATCATCTGTAGAATTTGACATCTGTGTTTGAAGGTTGTTGAACCAATCTCCTTTGGATACAGAGGAATAACTGTACTTATCTTTCATTGTGTGCAGGTATAAGGAAAGTTAGGAACCTAGTTCTGATCATTCAAGACCTAAATAGATGACCAGCTGTAAATCATATAGATATACCTCTCCAAGATAAAGACATATTAGTGCAGTGATATATTCATATCCAGTCCAATTCAAAATAACTGAGCTCTGGAAACTGTCTAGATGCCCAATAAATAACAGACAAATGGATAAAGCCAACTTGGTATATATACACAATGGAGTGTTTTTCAGCCATAAAGAATGAAGCCATTATATCTACAAGAAAGTGGATGGAACCCAAGATCATAATTTTAACTGAAATAAATCAGGCACAAAAAGTTAAATACGTATTATTTCTTTTATGTGAGAAACAAAAACCATAAATAAACAAATATATAAATAAATAAGTTGAAAGATAGTGGCAAACAAGGCAGTGAAAAGATTAAAAATGATGAAGATGTGATGTATGCATGTATCAATTCCCCTGAAGAGACAGAACTACAATATATTGCAAACATAGACTTAAAAATAAACAAAAGATATAATATATATTATAGGATATTGTTCTTTCTTTAACACCCTTAGCAGCGTTGGCTATGTAGAGGTATTCATGGGCAAAAAGGAGGAAGACTAATGTTTAGAAAATGTGAAAAGAATTTAAAGACTCAGTTGGTCCTCTTAGAAATGGTTAGACATTTGTAGATTCTTGAACAGGCTCTTCTTTAGAATTCATCTTGAATCACCAGAATGATAATGATTCATGGTTTTTGTTTTTCCTAGATTTTTTTGAGTATGTCGCTGTATTTTGAAACCATTGCACCTGTGTTTTCAGGGTTTCGATACTTGAGTATTCCTCATTTTGGTTTTATGGTGAGTATTCTTGTCTGTCTCGTGGGAAGAGCCAAACTGAATGCTGACCATCTTATTTACTTGGCCATGAGTTGTAATTGTCTCCTTTCAGGAGCAATGGGTGAGAATATCCTTTTAGCCTTGGTTAGCACATGGTCAGGGTTCCCTAATCATCTCAGTTCCCCAATCATCCTATGTCTGAGGGGCATTGAAGGGTGCTGAGAAATCTCACAGTAAAAGGGAAAGATTGACTAATTGATGGAGAATATGACATCTTTCTGTACAATAAGGACATAAATGAGAGGATAAGAGACTAGAATGTGTAGTTTGTATTGAAATTGATATTAGAACAGAAATAAAATATCTTGGCAGTATTGGCTTTATCAAATTGATCTACACAATGAGAACTGCCTTTATACAGTATAACCAAGTTCCTATCTTTCATAATACAACTGATTTTGATGAAAATAATTAAGAAAAGATAGTTACCATATGTCAGCAATATTCACTGAGCAGAATTTTATCTTATTTATTTATTTATTTATTTATTTATTTATTTATTTATTTATTTATTTTTTGAGACAGGGTCTCGCTTTATAGTTCAGGCTGGTTCTGAGCTCACTATGTAGCCCAGGCAAGCTTTGAACTCAGCAGTCCTCCTGTCTCTGCCTCCAGAGTGCTGGGATTGCAGGCGTGAGCCACCATGCCTGGCTCTGTGGTATGTGGTATTGATTGTTGGTGGGCGTGAGTCTCCACGCCCAACATTGTATGTGGTTACAGGGGATCGAACTCAGGACCTTGCGCTTGCAAGGCAGGCACTAGAACCACTGAGCTAACCCTCTGGCCCTATCATTTTTATTTTTAAATTTAATTTTATTTTTGTATCATTTAACTATAGCGTTTATAGAGTTTTAAAATTTGTCAGAAATGAAGAAAGGATCTATGGAGCAGTCTATCCAGGGAGCCAGAGGTGTTCATTCTTGGCCAGCTGGGATCAACATTCCAAAGCCAGCTCTCTAAATTGCAGGAAGAAGAACTCTAGTTGCTTTGGTGTGACAAACTATGATTGAGGAACTCAGTGTATTTTGAAAATAACAATGAAGATTAAACTACAAAATTGTGATAATTGTGATTATTATGATAATTGTGATAATTTATGATAATTTATTGATTGTGATAATTTATTGTGATAATTTATTGATAAATTATGATAATTGTGATAATTTCTTGGAAATGTTTAAAAATTTAAAGCTACTTAACTTGGCTACTCTCACTTGTGTTCCAGGCTTTGCAGCATAATGAATTTTTGGGGCAAGACTTCTGCTCTGGACTCAATACCACAGAACGCAGTGACTGTCCCAACTATGTAATGTAAGTTCATATTCAGTGTGAAAATGAGTTTATTCACTACTGTGGTGTGAAGAGAGGCTCCCCGGCTTAGAGCTGGTTTGAGTCCTTTCAGTCAGCTTTTCTGAGGCTAAGTTTCTGATCTACAAAGTGAGTTATTGTTCAGTAATGTATGTGAACATGCCACATTTGAATTCCATGATAGCCAAAGTAGTATTCAATGTGGAGAAATATTTATTTTATGCTTTTATGTTTAACTATGGTTTTAGTTCTTACTTTTCAAAATATTTAAATTTGAAATGGGTTGCTTTAATATTGAGAAAAAATTTTATTGTCTCTAAACTTGTAGGTTATATTGTATCTTTGAGCCTGGCCTGGGCAGAGTCCTAAAATACAAAAGGGCATCAATAGCATAAAGGAAATGAATGTTTCTCCATCGTAGTTGTGGTACTTCCCACTGCCTCAGGCCTTGGGGAGACATTATGAAATCAGAGACTGCACAGTTGTGTGTGTGTGTGTGTGTGTGTGTGTGTGTGTGTACTAATGTAAAATATTAATGAAAGAAACATAGTTCAGTAGGGTGAAAAGGAATTCTCATTTTGTCTAATGTCATTCAAATAGAAACTTAGGTTTTAGTAAAATTAGGAATAGTGTTTTAAGGTTTTTTTTTGTTTTTTTTTTTTTGCTTTTTGGAGACAGGGTCTCGCTTTGTAGTTCAGGCTGGCCCTGAGCTCACTATGGTGCCCAGGCAAGCCGCCGCGAACTCAGCAATCCTCCTGTCTCCGCCTCCCGAGTGCTGGGATTACAGGCGTGAGTCACCATGTCCAGCATTGTGGTATGCGGTGTTGATTGTTGGTGGGCGTGTCTCCACGCCCAGCATTATACTGGTTACCGGGGATCGAACTCAGGTCCTTGCGCTTGCAAGGCAGGCACCAGAACCACTGAGCTAACCCTCTGGCCCCTAGTGTTTTAAGTTTTTAATAATATTCTCCTTTTCTATGATTATTCTTAATGGCATGGTATTGACACAAAAATGAATGAAAGAAAAGACAGTGCTGGTTTATTAATTACCTCCTGGGTATTCAAGTAGTTTAGAAATAATTCTCAGCAATAACACATTTCTACTTTCAATTACCATCAGGAAAAGCTTCTGAGAAAAGAGATATTTTATTACCTTGCCCACTCCTTTTTGGTTTGATCTAGATATGGCATTTTTGTAACACAGTCATCGGCAGTCTGCTGGTTAGAAGGAAGTAGACAGGACAAGTATAACCAGATGAGAAGCCACCACAGGTTCATGCTTCTGTGAAGTTCAACCTCATCAGAAAAGGACGAAGCAACTCTTAGTGCAGAGGCATAAGGGATGTTTTTGGAGATTCTGATTCTAAGAGATGTGCAGAATAGGTAGCAGGCAGTAACCATGGCTATACTAGTTTTTTTCAGTACCAAGCACTTTTCCATTCTGTAGCAAGGCCCCTCCATCCCTCTGCTCCCGCTCCTACCTAAAGTTTGTGTCCGATACCTGGCCTGATGGTACAATCCTGTAGCTCAACATCTGCTGTACTTGTTTACAGTCTTGGAGCAGGAGCTGACCCAATGTGACTCTGTCCAGAGGCCCTTGCTGCCAACTGCTCCTAGGTTTAGAATTCTTAACCTGTATTTTGATGGTTGTCTTGTTGGTGAGCACACCCATCTTCACAAAGGCAGTGTGTCATCAATGAGAGCTCAGAGTTTCTCCATCAGTAGTAAATGACAGTTTACTTGATAACCATTTTCTTTTAAGAGAACAGCATTATAGATTTGAAAAAGAATCTGAGAGGGCTAGAAACTTGGTTCATGGTGTGACTGTATAAATTTAGTATAGTTTGTTAAAGCTAGTTCCCCTCCTCTTTAAAATGTAATAATATTCAAACCCCTTCGAATTATTTAATTATAGTGTTATGGCTCATATGTAATATGTCTCTCAAGAGTTTCAGTGATCAGAGTTTCATGGGGGCGTTTGGAAGGTGATTCAATTATGGGGTGTATAACTATATTGCTGTTAGATAGGCTGGGGAGAAAAGGTGGTTCACTGGGAGCCTGACCTGGAAAGATGCATCTCCCTATCCCCTTCCTCCCTTTTCTCTTCTTGGTGGTTGTAATGAAATGAGTGGTTTTCCTCTGCCAAACCCTTTTATCATGCTCATCCTGCTTTAGAGCAGACGTGGATTAAGACATAAACCAAAATAAATCTCTCCTCTAAAATTGTGGATGTGAGGTATTTTGTCAGCATTGTGAAAGTAAGACAGATTTTACTTCAAAAATGGGGTTATTGCTATGGGTATACCTGACATCTAGTTCATAACCCTTGGGACTGGTTCATGGGAGGAATTTGGAAAGGTTTGGAGATGCCAGTTGGAAAAGCCCAAGAATACACTAAGCCAAGGTTGACGGTCAATATGTTCAGAACTCAAAAGACCGAAATGCTGATAGAAATGCAAAGAGTAAGGATCAGGTGCAGGAGGTTTCACCTGGGAACAAGAAGTCCCCTGGAGCTTGGAACAGAAAGCATGTGATTTATGTTTGGTAAGAAATTTGTTTACATTTCCTTATGTTCTAAGGCTTTGCAGGAGACTGAGATTATGGTAGCTGACTAATTAATCTGATAGAAAATTTCAGAGCAGTCCAGTGTTCAGGCTGTGGCTGAGTAGTGCTTACTGCTTTTAGACAGATCTTTAGTAAAAATCAGGAGAAACTGGTAGAGCCAAAAGACATAGAAGATTTCCAGCTTCATCAAAAAGGCAATATCTGCAAAGTTGAGGCCCTACAGTCAGGGTTTTTAAGATTAACAATGAAAGCAAGCCAAATATTTTGCATCAAGACAATAGGAAAGACACTGTGATGGCATCTCAGGAATCAGCAAAACTCAAAGGGTCAAAGTTGTAAAAGAATAAAAGTAACTTTTTTTTCAATTGAATTCTTTATTGGTACAATTTACATAAAGCACACAATCATACTCAACATTGGGGAAATTTGTACCAGCATATGACATGAGTTAATTCTCATTTTTACCCATATCCCAATCTACCCCACAACCCCCCACCCACTAAAAAGTAACTCTTATAAAACTTTGCTTTGAGAAGAGAATCCCAGGGAACTCTGTTGAATGGGACCTCTTAAGGAATTGTTTCCCCAGGATTTCATTCATAGCGTTCAGCCACCAAGGCATATAGAGGCCACTGGAGCCATGATTCAAGGTGGTCTGGCTACTGCTTGAGCTGGTGGAAGACCTTGGTATCATCCATGTGGTGCTGGCTATAGATATGCAAAAGGCCAAGCAATTTGTCACTTAGCAGGCAGTGTACGAAGCTGTGAGAGTGAAGGCAAAAGTGCAATGGAGACTCCAGGAGTTTGAAGATACCAGAAATGTGGACAGTCTACCAAGAAATGCTGTAGGCAGTGAGTGGAACCACTCCAAGGGAGAGACCATTAGGGCTACAACCAACAATTTCATAGGGACAGGGCCATACAAGGTATCTGGAGTTCACATGTTGCAGAATTTTCCCTGGGTGCTATGCACAGAAGTACAGGATTTAATGTTTGCCCTACTGGGTCTCTGTCTTCCTTTGGTGTGATTTCAATCTGCTTCCCATACTCTTCCCTTTTGGAATGGGACTCCTTACCTTGTGCCATGGTATGTCAGCAGTGTAACTTTTCTGTTATAGGGTTTTATAGCTAAGAGTTTATTTTAGGTCTTAGAGGAGAATTTGGTTTTGGGCTTCTTAGCAATCAAAAGAATGATAAGAATTTGGCAACTCCAACAGATGGATTAAATGCATTTTACATAAAACAACTGACATGGTTCTTTAGGGGTATAAGGGTAGAATGTCATGGTTCAGATCCAGAATGGTAACCAACAGCCTCATGTGTTCAGAGATGGGGCTTCTGGAAAGTGAGTTATAGCAAATGTGTTGTTAGGAAGTATGGCCTGGTCAGAAGAGGCTGGTCAGTGGGGGCCTGGAAGGGTCAATCTCCCTCTCTAGCTCATCCTTACTCTTTCTTCCTGGTTACCAGTAGAGACTCTTGCAGTTAGGTTCCAGTACTTTCTACCCAGTATGTAATGGCCTGAGAAAAAAATACATTAAAGACAGAACTAAGGAGAGAAAGTGGGGTGCTGGAACAACCAATGCCCGTACATCCAACAAAGGCAGTGGTCAGTGCCAGGCACTGATTTTTACTGGCAATTAATTATGGCAAAGGCAAGCTATATATGGTTGCTATGGAAATTAATGTAAACAAGGTTCATAAAGGACAACGAAGCATTCTCAAATTAGGAGCAGAATAGACAAAATACATGATTTTAACTAGAACATTATTTTTCTAGTCAGAAGGTTTTTTATGGGAACAGAATTTGGGTGTGAGTTACTCTACCGTAGGCATGTAGGCTTTGGCCAGACTGACTACTTAAAACAAGCCTGCTTTGGGGATAATCAGTAGTTCAGTCCTCTGTGGGTTACTTTGATGGCGTAACCTTTCTACACTATGCCCCTCTGTTATGCTCTTTCTAACTTGGAAATAGCCAGGTGTAGACAGAAAGCATGAATCAAAATAAACCTCTCTTCCTTTAAATTGTGGGTGCTGGATATAGTAGTAATCATGATATTTAGTTATCTGATGAAAATGTAGTATAATATTCAACAAAATTATAAGCACTCAATGTTGTAAGCTGTTATATAGGATAACTATTAACAGATTGATTAACCTATGGGCTTATTGAGAAAGTGAACAGTGAATTTACTGAATAAAATTTGACAGATGTCAAAAATGAATTACATTCTTTTTGTGTTGAATTTCAGATGTGCTGGTGAAGAATTCTTGACCATCCAAGGCATCGATATCTCACCTTGGGGGCTATGGCAGAATCTTCTGGGTTTGACTGTAATGATGATTTTCTTCCTCGTAATTACCTTCATAAAATTGTTATGCCTTAAAAAATGTTCTTAATTTCTCCTTAAACTTATAAGAAATTATCATTATATTAAAAATAGGAACTTGGAGTTATTTAAAATTTAATGAAGATTTTGTGTTGTCTGGTTTATTTGCCTTTGTACTGGTGCTCACCAACTATCAGGCTCTCTAGAACCACTCACAAATGTCACAGTAAACTGAACTGGATGTTGGAGAATGCAAGCTCAAAACCAATATTACTATGAATGATATATTAGTTCACTATCAGACAATAACTAGGGAGGAGAAATCTCGTCTACTTTATTGATGTGAAAAAGGAGAAATGAAGTTCAGAAACACATGACAAGTTAGTGATATCAGTTTCCTTATCTTTCAAATACATAGGTGGGCTAGTATCCATCCAGTAAATGAATCTATGATCTGGTCTTACAGCATATGTTTAGATGTCCTGTCAAAACCTCATGCAGTCATAGGTGGTGCTTTTTCAGAGGTGGCTGAATCTAGAGTATGGGACTGATTTCATGGTGCAATGCTAGGATTAACGGTATTAGGATTCAGGGTGGTTGATTGCTAAATCAATCCACTGATTTGTTTGCCAATGCCCTAATCCCAGTAGACTGGATACAATACAAGGACAGAAAGAGGTGTGTCTTGTTCTTTGCTAGCTTTGGTACCTTCTGCCTGCCATGACCTGTTTCTCCTCTGCACAGCTCTTCTGCCTCGGTACTTTGGAGCTAGCTAATTATGGGCTGACCCCCCACTACAAACTTTTGAGCCAAATAAGCCTTTCCTCCTTTAACTTAGGGTGTTGGGTATTTTGTCTCAGCAATGAGAAAAGTTACTAAGACATTTGCCATTGTTTAATAACTCACAAATTAAAATAATGGAATCTACACTGTTACAAAAACCTGTTACCTCTGAGCAAAACAAAAAACAAGCCATAATGATAGAAAAAGTGTCTTTGATAAGCTTTTTAAGGTTAATACAATTTACTAATACTTCTAGCTAAACCCTAGGTCCAATCCAAGTTTTGATACATGATGAATATTTGACATCTGCATTCCTGGACAGCATGAAATGAGAACTGTAGTTATGTAATATTTTAAGAATTTTGAAACTCACATAGCCTGGTCCCCAACAATGAATATTATTTCTAAATCAAAGAAACTAAAATAAATTTTGAAAGGATCAATCTAATAGTTAAAAAGTGCCTTTAATTCACCTTTTCTCCTATTTGAATAATTTATGAAGTTATATTTATTCATTTGGCTCATATATTCAGTTTCTTCCATTTACTCATTCCAAAGACAACTACATACATATTCTTTTTCACACAACTTCTTTAAATGTAGGAAATAAATTAACACCAGGCAGGTAACTCAAGAAGGAAGCTAAGGCTACCCCCAGTTCCTCATTTGTTTCAAAAGAGGTTTGTTATTCCCCTACTAGGGATATACACCAAAGAATTAAAAGATTCATATCATAGCGACATATGGGCATCCATGTTCATAGCAGCTCAGTTTGTGACAGCTAAATCTTGGAAATAACCCAGATGCCCATCAATTGGAGACTGGATAAAGAAGATGTGTATTTTTTTTTTAAATAAAACAGAGGACTACTCTGCCATAAACAATGATAAGTTTGAGTCATTTGTACTCAAATAGACATATCTTGAGGACATACTCATTAGTGAAGTAAATAGGTTACAGATGTGTAAAATACCATTATCTTTTCTCTGGTATGAGAAACTGAAAATGTAAATGAGTTCTAGAATGTATGGTAGACATTTTAAAACAGGAGATAGTCTAAGGGAAAAGGTGGGTAGGGGCAAGTAACAAGGGGAAAGAAAAATTGTGTTGATAAAAAAGGAAATAAAGCTTATATATGTAGAGAATGGAGAGGTTGTTGAGTGGGTAGAGGAATAGGAAAAAATGAGAATTAAGTCGTGTCATATACTGGCTCAAATTCTCAATGCTGAGTATGATCATGATGTATATAAAATGTACCTATTTCACAATTTAAAAGAGGTTTGCATTGGAAGTAGCTGGTTTATGTCTCTCTCTCTCATATCTATTTATCCTCTGTTTCTAATCTATCTGTACTTTTATCCTTTTTTTCTGTACCTAAAGGGGAAAGAAGAGGATTCCTTCTGGTGCAGTGGTACGAAATTACTTCACTATAGACTCAAAAATTAAGAGCTTCTCATCTTCTGATGATTGATCTGATAAAATGACCTAATAATTTAGAAGTCCATACAATCAGAAAACAAGTCCTTTTTTTTTTTTTTGCTTGTGTTGAGACAGGGTCTCGCTTTGTAGTTCAGGCTGGCCCTGAGCTCACTATGGTGCCCAGGCAAGCCGCCGCGAACTCAGCAATCCTCCTGTCTCTGCCTCCCGAGTGCTGGGATGACAGGCGTGAGCCACCACGCCCGGCATTGTGGTATGCGGTGTTGATTGTTGGTGGGCGTGTCTCCACGCCCAGCATTATATGTGG
>PVIC010009561.1:0-45353 GCA_004025085.1 Thryonomys swinderianus
GTCCGGCAATGTGGTATGCGGCGTTGATTGTTGGTGGGCGTGTCTGCACACCCAGCATTCTATGTGGTTACCGGGGATCGAACTCAGGTCCTTGCGCTTGCGAGGCCGGCGCCGGAACCACTGAGCTAACCCTCCGGCCCTAATTTCAATTTTTAAAACAGCGTCTCACCTAGTTGCCCAGCTGAGCTTGAACTTGCCATCCTCATGTCTCAGCCTCACGACTAAGTGGGATTAGCAGTTAGCCAATTGTCACCATGTCTGGCAGGATTCTGTATCCTAATAAACCCCAAATGTTTATTGACAGAACTGCTGGTTCCCTGACTGCACTTGGGGTAACAAGTTCTAGACCTGGCTCAGCTGTTAGGACCCTGGGCCTCCCTGGCCAGAGAGCCAATGTCTGCACCCTTTTGCTTTTACCTCTTAGTTTGGCTATTGTGACCCTGAATAAATCTTTTAAATTGACTTTAGGCAGTACTGCCTTCTCAGTACTATTTGTCCTCTGAGATGTGAATTATGATAAAAACTAAAGACAGTATTCAATTGTTGAGGAGTTTCTGCCCTTGGCTCAGTGCCTCGCAGGGTCTGAATTTCCCAAATGGCATATGTATGCGGTGAATGGAATGCGGATTTGGCAGCCGGATCAGACCCTGTGGCAGTGCATACAGCACAAGCTGGTGGGGAGAGCACTGGGTGAAGAGTCAGGAGGCTTTGGCTGGAGTTCAGTCTGCCGTGAGATAACATGACCTCTGGCCAGTCCAACTCTGAGCTTCATTTCCCTTCCTAACATAAATAATACTGCCTTTTCTTCTCAGGGTAATTATTGAGATAATAAGTCAGAGTGCTTAGAAAAAGTGAAAGATGGTAGGAAATATTAGTACTCTCTCTTTATTCATTCAGCAAACGTGCTTGCCAGGCACGAGTTACTCTCATTAATACAGTAGGAGATACTTAGGTGATCCATGAGCTGTCTTGCATGGGTTCTTTGTGCAGAGGAGGGAGGAACCCCCAAACAAATCCTACAATGAAGAATGTGTGGTATAGTATTTTGGCACCTACAAAATGGTGTTAGGGAACAAACGTACCCATGACTAGTTGGTGAAACCATCACCCAGTGGTTTTTAACCCAACTCTTAAAAATGGCAGAAGTTTGCAGACTGAAAGAAGATGAAAGAACAGCATGTTCAAAGGCACAGAGGCATGAGGGTGCATATTTGCACGGTGGGAAACCGTCCATATTCTCTTGTGTTCGGGCTTCAGCTTTTCATTACAGTTGTGCATTTTTAGTCTATACAGTACTGATGTGCTCTTCTCCCCATCCCAGACTACATCATCGCAGGGAATGGCAGTGCCATCCTCCCAGCTGTCTGGGTCTGCTCCTTGGTGGCATGCTGGATTCCCTTCTTCCTTGCCTGCCCCACATCTAATCTGCCTGGAAGTTCCTGTTGGTTCCACCATCTGAATACATCCAGAATCCACCTTCTGCTAACTTCTGCCTCTAGTTCTATGTTGGCTCAGGCCCTGTCATCTCTCACCTACTGCAAGAGCTTCCTCCTCTTATTCTACTTTCATCCTTGGTGCTGCATTTTATTCTCAACCTAGCACTCGGGGTCCTTTAAATAGAAGAAGTCAGATGATGTGACTCTCAGTTCCCTCTGACAGCAACCTATTCCTCTGAGTAAAGAACATCCTTACCAAAACGAAACCCCACCATACTTGTCCTTGCTCCTGATTCCCTTCAGCTTACGGTCGTGTTTTTCACTTTACATATTACTTGCCAGTTTTAAAACACTATTCAATTTTCTTATTTAGTTTCTGCCCCCTAATAGAAATGTAAAGTTCATAGGCTGAAGATTTTGCATCTCAGGCACATGGGTCAGTGTGCCCAGTATACATTAGATTTCTAATGAGTATTTGATGAATGAATAAATGGAAAAGCCACTGCATGCCACTGAGGCACTCTGACCTACATGAGGGAACATCATTGAAATCCTGAAAAATTATGTTGGATTGTTTGCAATTTAATAACTTTAGTACATTGAATTGGAAGAATCAAAAAAGATTTGCAGTGTAAGTAAAAATGAACCTGGTATTTCTTCTTTGGGGAGAGTGTATGTTTTAAAAAAGAAACATCTAGATTGGAGATTTAACTCAGTGGTTCTTCCACCTGCCTAACAAGTGCAAGGTCCCTGGTTCGATCCCTGGTGACTATATAGAGCAATACTCGGTGTGGTGACTCACACTCACCGGCAATCAGTACCACATACCACAGTGCCGGGCATGGTGGCTCACACCTGTAATCCCAGCATTTGGGAGGCAGAGGCAGGAGGATTAATGAGTTCAAGGTTTGTCTACACTACATAGTGAGCTCAGGGCCAGTTTGAATTACAAAGTGAGAGCCTGTCTCAAAAAAAAAAAAAAAAGAAAGAAAGAAAGAAACATCCAAAGAAGAGACTATCTTTCATATTGGTGCTTTGATTTTTGCTTTGCTTTTTAAAAAACTGTTACTAATTGATCTGTTAGATCATAAGGCATATTTCATGAGGCCCCTTAAACAAAGAAAGCTTGTATGGGGCCACTGAGTTTCCTCTTTAGTCTGGAGAAGTGAATTGCTTGACAGTCCTGTGAAGGAAGGGAGAGACAGCAGTGGGGAGAAGGGAAGAAAAGAGGAAAAAGGAAGAAAGGAAGGAATGAAGAAAGAAATTTTAGGTTAGGAGAACATGTTAAATTAAAAATTTTTTCTTCTTCTTTTTATGTTTGCCAAGTACTATGAACTCTGCTTGCAAATCAAAAAATGATCTTACTTTTCTTCTGTCAACCAGCGAGGGGCTGAAACAGAGGTGCAAATGAAGTTAGATGAGTAAAAGAGTCAGAAATTTCAGTCTGAAAGGAAAGGTGCTCTGTACTATTTTCAACATACTGTACTGCATAATGTAAGCGTATTTCCTCATCCCAGCACTTGGGAGGCTGAGGCAGCAAGAATGACATGAGTTTTGAGGCCAGCCCGGGCTACATAGTAAGTTTAAGGCTAGCCTGAATTGCATAAGGAATCTCTGTCTCAAAAATTTTTTTCTTTGCTATTGGAAAATTTCTATAAAAGCTTTAGTTTTATTGTATCACAGACTTACCTACTCATAGAGATGGACAGTTCTTTCTTGAAGCATATAATAATCTTTCTTGAGGTATATAACAATCATGATGTTTGATCTATTTGATTTTCAAGTTCTTTTGCCCCCCCCTTCTTTTCTTTGTGCAGGATTCTCAGTATATTTTGATTTTCAGCCTCTGTGAGTTTATTCCTAAGAACAAGTAGCCTTTGCCCAAACTGAAGGGCACATGTGCAGAGCTCAGGTTTCCGACCCTTTGGGCCACAGGTTGGTTCATGTATTTTCACTCTCCCTTTCAACAATAGAAAAATATGCATTCTCGGAAAAACTAAGGGGACAAAACTGCAAATGTTTGTATACTTTTGTTTTAATATATGTGTATAAGTATAATGAATAATTTTTACTATTTTAGGTGAATTTGCCAAACATTTATGTAAAAGCCACTTTTATTTTTCTCAACACTGTAGAAAAACTGTGGGTGGTTCTTCACATGTATAATAGCATGAAGCTATTATAATGCTGGAGAAAATATCTATAGACTTTTTTTTGCCCCTTTCTATTTCAGTGAAGTTTTAATGTTTCCCTTTGTGCTTTATCTTGTCCTTTCTCTGGTTTTAGTCATCCATCACAGAACCCATTTGTCATTAATGACCCACGACCCCTTTTTATTATACATGCTTAAGAAGGTCATGGATCTTAGCTCTGTGGTAAAGGAGACATTTCATTTCCCTAATTTGCAGGCTGTGAGACCACAGGGGGATCCTGAAACTTGATTGATGATCAATCACTCAAATAAAATGAGATATGGCCATACAAATAGTCAACAATAAGTCTAGAGCAAGATTAACTGTTTGGTAGGGTTTCTAGGATTTGTCATTAAAAAAACCAAACCAACTTTCATTTCCAGCCAGTATTTTCTTTCTTGAGAAAGAATTGCTAAGATTTTTGCATTGGTGGTCGTCTCTTGCTATTGAGGAAAGGGTTTCAAGGTTTGTTTGGTTTTTTTTAAATTGAATTCTTTATTGGTACAATTTATATATATCTCACAATCACACATAACATTGGGGAATTTGTACCAATATATGACATAGTCAATTCTTATTTTTACCCATATCCCCACCCACCCACACCTCCCCTCCCCTCCCCCTATATACATGCTCTTTTATTTTCTTTCAGAATCATATTTATTCCTTCCCCTCATTACATCCCCACACCAAATTTCCTTTGAAAATTTCCCATTCTACAAAGACTGTCATACTATCTAGATCTCATTTGCATCTACAGGTGCTCATATCAATGAGAAGATCTGGTATTTGCCTATCTGTGGGGTTTCAAGGTTTTGATATCTTTTTAAAAATACTATATAAGCAGAAAATATGGTAATATTAAGCTATTTTGAGTGAAGTGAGAATGGTTACCATAAATTTCTTCTTCTCAAAGATTAAAGGCATTTGGAATGAGTGATGTCATAAACTTTCTCTCCAGCCTATTAAATTGCCTAAGAAATGGGTTACAGTCAAAATCTTGGGCCAAATAGTATGTAATTATATTTTTTACTGAACACCTGGTCAGGTGCCAAGCACATTTGTGAGGTAATTTCTTTTACTTTTAAGTTGATTTCATGTATGTTTACTCTTTATGATGCTCATTCAATCACATTTGATTCTCTCAATAGTCTTAAGCACTAGGGTCAACTGTCTTACCTCAACTTTAGAGAAACAGAGCCAATAAAGATCATGATAGTAACTTCTAAGAGGACAAGCCAAGTAGCCAGTTCTTCCGCCTGCCTGTCCTGAGGTTTTCTCAGACTTTTATGGTGTGTTCTTTTTGCCAGTTAGAATGAGCCATGCCATAGTTGTCAGTGTGGCTCCCCAAGCTGTACCATCAGCATCTCTGGTGACATGTTGAGTATGCACATTCTCAGGTTTCTCTGGCCCCACTGACTCAGTAACTCAAGAGGTGAAGCTTAGGAGGCTGTGTGAAACAAACCCTGCAGGTGATTCGGATGCAAGTTTGTTTGAGAACCCCGGAACTTCAATAAAAACTCAGGCGAGGCGATTTAACCATTGTTTATCCAATTAAACTATCTTGTGGGAGGCACAGAAAGTGCCTGTCCTCTAGGAACTCTTTTTTTTTTTTTTTTTTGAGACCAGGTCTTGTTTTTCAGTTTAGGCTGACTCTGAACTATGTAGCCCAGACAAGTCTTGAACTCAGCAATCTTCCTGCCTCTGCCTCCCAAATGCTGGGATTACAGGCCTGAGCCACCAGGCCAGGCACTGTGGTATGTGGCACATGATTGCTGGTGGGCGTGAGTCACCACACCTGGTATTATATGTGGTTTCCGGAGATCGAACCAGAGACCTTGTGCTTGCTAGGCGGGCACTGGAACCACTGAGCTAAATCTCCAGCCCTCTGGGAACTCTTGTAGTTGAGGAGAGAGGACATCACACCAGAAACAATTATACAACCTGCTTTGCTCATTCTGTTCTAAGTCACTGAAAGGAGACTCCAAACCTGGGGACCATCACACAGAAGCAAGTGTTCCCAGAGATTCAGTAGTCAAAGAAGGATTCCTGGGAGAAAAGGAAATGGAAATGGGTCTTGAGGTGTCCAAGCATTTGGAGTGAAGAGGCAAGAGAGTGGAATTCCAGATGAAAGTCATGTGAAACAATACTCAATATTGTTTTTTTTCTTTTTCTTTTTTTGAGACAGGGTCTCGCTTTGTAGTTCAGGCTGGCCCTGAGCTCACTATGTAGCCCAGGCAAGTCTCGAACTCAACAATCCTCCTGCCTCTGCCTCCCGAGTGCTGGGATTACAGGCGTGAGCCACCACGCCCCCATGCCTGGTACTGTGGTATGTGGTATTGATTGCTGCTGGGCGTGAGTCACCACTCCCACCCAGCGTTGTATGTGGCTACTGGGGATCGAATGGGGGAATCGAAGTCAGGACCTTGCGCTTGCGAGGCAGGTATTGGAACCACTGAGCTAAATCTCTGGCCCTGTTTTGTTTTTTTGAGACAGGGTCTCATTTTGCAGTTCAGGCTGGCCCTGAGCTCACTATGTAGCCCAGGCAAGCCTCGAACTCAGCAGTCCTCCTGCCTCTGCCTCCTGAGTGTTGGGATTACACATGTGAGCCACCATGCCTGGCATTGCAGTATGTGGTTACCAAGGATTGAGCTCAGAGCTTGTGCTTGCCAGGCAGATATTGGAACCACTGAGCTAAATCCCCAGCCCTATGCAGTACTGGCTTGATGAGAGAAGAGCTTTTGTGTTAGGAATATAGAGTAGGTTGGATGAAGAAAGTGAACCCAGGTGTAATGAACTTCTTTAGTCAAAACTTAGTTAAAGTCTGGGTTAACAGATATTTTAAAAATAGCAAATAATAAAAAAATATTTATTTTGCATTATGTCAATAATTGTGTATTTTGTTTGCTTAATGAAATGTGCTTGAGTGTTCTTTGTTCATGCCAAATGATAGGTGGTTTTAATCTGCTGATGGGGAAAAGACTTCAGGGCTTCCACTAATCAACAGAACTGTCTTCCTTCCCCCATCATGGCCTTCTTGCTTTAGAAGTGAATGGGCTTCTGAATGAGGCCTGTGCTTAGAGAATGAAAAGTATTAGAATCTTCATGAAGTCAGAGCAAAATTCCCTTCTTTTTTGGGACCTGTACAGATGAATGCTTTATGAACTGTAAAGAGATTTGGTTAAACAATCGTTTTATGGAATTATAAACTGGAGAAAAAGTATCAAATGCTATCCGAGTTTACACTTTGTGCTTTGGCCATGGCCATAATGAAGGTATGGTCCCCTATTGCCAAAGAGCATTTAGAGTTTTGGAGAAGAATGATGCATAGAAAGTTGTTAGAGACCCTCCAATGGAAAACAGTTGTGTAGTTTAAACTCCTAAATAAATATAAAATTAGAAATGTGAGTACATTCTGCTTAATGTCAAGTTCTAAGGACAGAAGTATCCTGTTAATCTGGATTGTCAATTTGAGAGACACCTAGATCAGCAAAGCACATTCTTGAGTGTGTCTGGATGGGCGATGGGTTGTGCCCTTGGGGATTGTGTCTGGTCCCCAGCTCTTTCCTCTCTGGCTCTTCCTCTGCTCTCTGCTTCCCTGATGCCGCAAGTTGAGTGGCTTTCCTCCAAAAGGACCATCTGGTTTGATGTTACAGCCTTGGAGCAGTTGACCATGGACTGAAACTCCTGAAACTGGGAGCCAGAACGAACCTTTTCTTTCAGTTTTAGGTGTCAAGTGTGTTGGTAATCGTGATGAAAAGCTGACTAATACATGTACCACATAAATCTTTTTAGTCCCGCAGCCATAATCAGCCCCGCTTCAGAGATACTCTGGATCATCTGCCATCTCCCTTGGAAATTTGAATTCATTCTTTAAAATAATTAATGCATTAGTGTCATCTTGGTGTCATACATATGTTTAAACTATTTTCACATAAAGGAAACTTCTTAGGCCTGTCACATGAGATCCCCAAGAAAAGCAGGGGCAGTAGTGGCCTTGAGAAAACCTGGAGCTCTGCTTCCCTCAGTCCTACTGAGGAGCTGTCAAACCTTCCCCAGTCTCCGTGCTTCTCCCCAGGGTCTGAACTCCTCTGTGTGTGTGTGTGTCCACCATGCTCCTAGGCAGTGCTCAGTGCCAACGATTTATTTAACCTGTATGGTCATGAGAATGACACATAGTTTGCCCGTGTAGTTAGCAGAACCAGACAATACAATGCAATAGTTTTATATATTTAGGTGGTTACTGTTTTGTATTTTATTCTACAATCTGGAATTTGGATTTATTAGGGGAGGGTGTATGCTTTAACTTTATTTAAGAATGGTAAAATCAAAGAGTCAGCAATCTTTTTGGAATATATTTCTGAATCTTGACAGACTCACCCACTACACTGGGAGGATAGTGAGTATACTATAAGTTTAGGGGCCCAAAGCCTTCCTAGACCCACAAATACATCCACTGATTTAAAACACTGCAAACGCATCACTTTCCTGGGATCTAATTCTTACCTGTCCTAGTGGTAGGAGAGGAATTTGGTGGTATAACATTGGGGAGGGGTCTTACTCTCTCTGTGCCTAGAGACAAAATAATAAGAAATGAATTTGGAAATGTATCTGAAATAAAGATTGAAAAATCCAACTTTATCCTTCATGAGTTAACTTCTTTGTGTTATGCTCCTCCATAAACATAATTTCTAAACACTCTTACTGCAGTCTGTTATAATAGCCCTTAACCTTTTGGATAATGATTCTTTTTAGAATCTGTTGAGAGTTGTGACCTCTCAAGATTTGTCAAATGCACATGCACATGAAAAAATGTTCCACGAAAGTGATGGGTGGGGCCCCATGAGTAGGGGCCATAGACCCTGATCTCTGCAGGCAGCGGTCGGATGTAATGAGTTTACTTCTTATCTGGTCACTGCCCCTGTATGCCCCTAGAGAGAACTGAGAAAATAATCATGCACATCATTTTCTCTCAGAATTATGTGGAACCTCAATGGGGAAAAGCTGCAAATGCAACCAAATTCGTATAGGTAATAATGTAGTGTACATGTTAAATTTAGTCATGTTGTTCCAAACTTATAGGCAACTTTGGGATTTAATAATTGTATATATTTCAAAGAAGAATAAGTTTCCAGTATGTCCTTTTTCTCCATGATATTTTCATGTTGGAATAAATCATGTTCAATTTCACCAAAATGATTGTTTCTCGGGCATATTTGTGAACACGCATGCTAGAAATAGATAACAGTATCTATATTCAGTTTTTTTTTTTTTTTTTGCTTTTTGAAACAGGGTCTTGCTTTGTAGTTCAGGCTGGCCCTGAGCTCACTATGGTGCCCAGGCAAGCCGCCGCGAACTCAGCAATCCTCCTGTCTCTGCCTCCTGAGTGCTGGGATGACAGGCGTGAGCCACCACGTCCGGCATTGTGGTATGCGGTGTTGATTGTTGGTGGGCGTGTCTCCACACCCAGCATTATATGGGGTTACCGGGGATGGAACTCAGGACCTTGCGCTTGCGAGGCAGGCACCGGAACCACTGAGCTAACCCTCCGGCCCTACATTCAGTTTTTGACATCAAGGATAGTGTAAGCCCAACTTTGAAAAGCTATGAGGTTTCTGGGTTGGTGATTTAACTCAAGTCCTATAGCACCTACATTGGAGGCATGAGGGCCGGAATTCAATTCCCAATACCACAAAAAATAAAAATAAAAAAATAAAAATTAAAAAAAATTTTTAAAAAGCTATGAAGTTTCAAAATGATGTGCTTTAACTACCATAGAAAGGGTCCTTTTCTGTTAGCACACATCTTTCTTCTCGTTCCTGAAAGGTGACATGCTTCTTTATTCAAGTCACGGGCTGGTGCCCTGTAATTATAGTTTGTGATACCAGCTGTGCGTCTGACGACTTCTCTCGCCAGCTTCTCAGAAGCCACAGCACAAGCCGTTTTCTAGGATCTCTTCCTTCCCAGAAAGCCTGCTGGTACTGCTTCTCCACTTCTCTTTTGAAGTTACTTAATTTGTATGATACTTGTTTTCTCTGTATGTAAAAGTGAGAGTATTGCTATTCTTTAAGCTATTAATGAGATAGTGTATGTAGTAAAGTGCTGAATGCAGGATCTGGCATACAGAACTCAGTAACTTTCAGCTATGGTAGCATCAAATTGTGATGTAACTCATTTGAAACTTTTGCAAGGTGGAATATACAGTTCGAAGGCTCTACACTGGTATGGTAGCTCAGAAGAGAAGTCTAGGAGGAGAGAGGAACAGACTCTGACCTCACCACTTGTGCAGAAGCTCCCAGAGGAGGTATTATCTATGAAATGTCATGTTGCTGTGGTGAAGGTTGAAATCTACTTCGCAGAGTTCTGATTGTCCTACTGGTCCTCTCTAGGGTGTCATAAATGCACCTCCATGTATCTGTTAGTCACATCTCTCAGGTAGAAAGTAAATAGGTGATTAATCTCCACAGGACAGGTCAGAAGGCTCTGTACATTCCTAAGATCCTAATAATAGCTAAATCACAGTGCTCTTGAAATAAGCTGTGCAGTTTGGTCAGAAAAACAAGATGATTGAAAAGTAATGTGATCTTCTCTGGCAGAGGTTATTACTCTATTGATTTTCCTTGAGTTGAGAGTTGAATAGCTTCAGTCTCCTGTCTGAAGTACAAGGAAAATATTCCCTACTTTTATTTAGCAAACAAATAGAATTGAGGTCATATTATATCTATACTGGCCTTCTGTTCTTTTCCTTCAGATAATATTATTACTAACATGAAAATAGTAATACTAATGGTAACACTTCAGGAATTCTTTCTACAGAATATTTTCACTTTATTTGCTTTGTCCTCAGAAAACCTGGTATTTGTAGGTTTTCATTACATTTCTTGATCAAGGAGTTTTAGTTTTTCTAATAATTGTGTTCTTTTCATAAATTAAAGCAAATGTGTGTTTCCATAGGCATGTTCTTTACTCATTATAATGAAGGTTTTAAAATTTGCTGGGTAAAAATCAAAATTGTGTTCTAAATAGTTCCCTGCTTCTCCAAGCTGTCATAGTTTAGAAAGATTCTCATTGAAAACTTTTGACACAGTTTTTTGTTTTTGGAAATGAATACTTGCTCACAACATTGAGAATTCTTTTACAAAGTTTGGTAGTATTTATTTTCAAATTCTTTAAAATCACAATGGTTTATGCCATGGAATAACTTATAAATACTTAAGCATGATTATGAGACATGTTAATACACATAAATGATATATCAAAGGCAATACCATTATAGGATACATCAAAAATGACTGTTACAAGGTAAATAATAATATGCTAATGTCTAACCCAACCAAATTATCTCATAATGTTCCAGCCTATTCCATTGCATCTAAGTCAATATTATTACACTTTTATACTGTTTTGCGCAGTCTTTTCTCCAAGCATCCACTGTAGTGTTGAGGTCATACAGAGGCATAATGAATTCTTCTTAACTAGATGTGTAAGGTTGCTTTTCCATCTATGCTATTTTTTTTTGGTGTTTTGGGGGGAATGTAGTTAGGTCTTATGCTATAATAACAGTTGTAGTTTTCATTGGCCTTCAGTTGATAGGCATTTCTCTTTCTATCATGTACTCTTATTATATGAAATATTTACCATGGATATTTCACTCCCATTTTCCCTCTATCTCTTGCTCTTTCTTTCACACACAATTCTGACATATACTTTTTTTTTTTTTTGAGACAGGGTCTCGCTTTGTAGTTCAGGCTGGCTCTGAGCTCACTATGTAGCCCAGGCAAGCCTCGAACTCAGCAATCCTCTTGTCTCTGTCTCCCAAGTGCTGGGATTACAGGCGTGAGCCACCACGCCTAGTCTGACATATACTTTTTAGAGTTCCCTGAGTTTGTGTCACAGAATGGAAAGAATGTAAGACTAGGAATGTGGAGATATCTAGGCTATCCAAGCAGTGACTGGGTTCCTACTTTGGATTTTAGGAGACTGAGCAAAATTCCTAAAAAAGAAAACCAGAGCCGAGTGTGGTGGCCGAGGTGGAGGATCATTGAGAGTTTGAGACCAGTTGAAACTACGTGGTGAGATCTTGTCTCAAAACCTCCCAGAATAAAAAGATACATATAAAGAAAGGAAACCAGTGGAATTATTGAAGAGAGAAATCATATTTGACTTAGAAAGTCATGTCACAAAGAATAAGTGGAAAATGAGCGGTTGGGACAAAAGCACTGTAAGAGGTAGGAAAATGTTTTGTGAAATAGGGATTTGTCCTCATTTATTGCTCCCCTCCCCTCCCCTCCCCTCCCCTCCCCCACCCTTTCCTGCTGTGAATTGAAATTAGGGCTTTGCACTTGCTAGGCAGGTGAAGCTAAATCCCTGGCTTTATTCTCATTTCTTTCTATACAGGTGAGAAACTCTTCTACATCTGTAGGATTCCAAGGTTTTCTTAACATTTGTGGGCCAGAAGTAAAGTAGATAAGAGTTTGTGTATCTACTTACGTAATTTGAAAATCACTAATCCATAAATCAATGAGAGCATTGCAGGTATTCAGAAAGTAAAGATCATTTCTTATTTCTGGCTCCTTTTTGAGAGTAAAGATCTTCTCAGAAGTAGAAGTGCTTCAAGGAGACACTCATGAGTCATCAGTATCTGAAAAAATGTACTTTGTGTGTGTCCAGAAAGCAGAATCTCTACAGTGATATCTACCAGAGTAGATACTGTTCATGATTGATAGACAAGGTATTGACAGAGTCCAAACAAAAAAAATGCTTTTTTGGGGGGGGCAGTATTGGAAATTGCACTCGGGCTTTCATAATGAGCTACAGCCCTAGCTTTAAAAATATTTTTTATTTAAATTTTGAGACAGGGTTTTGCTAAGTCCCTGAGTTGCTCAGGCTGGAATCCAACTTGCCTCAGCCTTCCACAGTGCTGAGATTCTAGATGTGTGCTTTTCTAGACTTAATACTGAAAATTAAAAATGCACACAAATGATGGCAAGAACACGTTTATGAATAAATAAGTTTTCTTGGTTTACTACTAAATAATGATGATTCTCTCTTAAAAATCCAAGACAAAATGGGATGTGTTCCCTGGTCTCAGTTTCCCCTTTGTACATTTTCTCTTTTCTCTGAGATGCAACAGAAGGACTCAGTGCCCTCTAGCACAAATTTAAGTCATTATTTACCTGCTCTGTTTTAAGCTATAGTTCTAGTTTCAATATAAAGAGCTTTTATCTTAGCCAGAGGAATTTTAGATGTTAATGTGGAGAGAGACATATATACTTTTCTTGAGGAAACAGGGGTCTTTGAAATGAGATCACCCACATGAGCTCTCACTCCTCTACGTCTTATAAATGCCTCATTTATCAGCATCATATTTCATGCATATCTCGGAACATGCTGCCATATTCATAATAAAGGTTGAATAACAAGCGAAATCGGATAGAAAGAGCAACATTTGGTACAACATGAAGTTTTATTTCATTTTGGATTTTGGACATTAAAAGCTAAAATCGCCAGTAAATAGATAAATAAGAAGATGACAACACTGAATAAAAAGTGTAAATCATGTATCTTTCTGGAGACATGAGAAATATGTTAAGAGATGGAGGAAATAAAGGAGAAAGTTTTGAAAGTGAGCTTGGCAGAGTAATGAGGAGAAGCAGCTAATTGGAGATGATCTGAAGATAAAGTGCCTCCAGGAACCTCTGGGGAAATTAACTGCCAGAAGAGAAGCACATTGCAGGAACACAGTGACTAATGTTCTTTTAAGAACAGTTATGGGGTGAGGACAATCCTAAAAAGAAAACATGAAGTGCTGAATTGGAGAGGGATAAAAAGAAATCCTTCCATGTGATAAGCACTAACCAGGGTAGATAACCCTGATTTTTTTTGTATGAAACCAATTAAATACGTGTTCCTTGTTAGTCCTTCTCATTATTATTATTGAAAGAGCAAGGAGATACATAATTTTTGAAAGTATGTGTGGGGAAGAATTGCTCCTGAAAAGCTCTCAGAGTAAGTTTCCAAACTCAGAGCTATTTTTATTTCCAGGGTCTTTATTAAGCTTGTGATTTGTGTCACACTGAAAAGCCTCTGTACTGCTGATCAAATGAATTTCCATTTTGCAAAATAACCCAGGAAAAACTCTACATTATACGGTTATATTAAAATGTCACAGTTACATTAAACACTTTGTAGTCAATCAAGTTCAGTATTACTCTTCATTCCAGTTTGAGAGTGAGGATGGTGGTATGTGCTCAGTGACAACTGGTATATGAGCAGTGACAACTGCTCTCGTGCTCAGTGAGTGGTGGTGAAGCAGTACATACCAGATACCTCCCCGTAAAACTCTTCCCTCCCAGCCATGGTCCAGCCAACGCTGCTTTCAGAGGTCAGGCTGTGCTGCTGAGGACATCAAGAGGCAATGCTGTCACTTGCCCTTTGTATTATCAGACTCTTCAGTAAAACGTTTGTCCAGGGACCCTGCAGCCCTTGGTTTCCCTGGAGACACTCATCTGCATGTGTTCCATGAGTGGGCCTGGCTTTTTTCTCCAAGTATGCTTTGATAGTGTGCGCTTCATGGAGGCACAGAGATCTTTTGTTTAGTGAGAAAATCTCTCACTAAACTTAGCCTGTTTTTTGGCACTGACCTAGAACTGTGGGGGAGACAAAGGAGCACAGACTGTAGCAGTCACAGCTCTTAAGGAATTAGATGATTACAACTGTCATTGTCATCTACAAGTCATTTCTTTGCCATGTTGCAGGTTTGGCTTTGGCAAACTTAGTGGAAGAGCATAGCTGCTTCCCAAGGGCCAAGCCTTCATTCCTCCGCTCAGTCAGCATGGCTCCCATTGGCCCAGTGGTACTGATAGAAGCTTTCAGTGCTGAGCAGCTGCAAGGCTGTAGACTGGTATATGACAGTGACCATCATTACCACTTGGCCTACATGCCACTGGACAGTCACTGCAGCTTAAAGGCTGCCCTAGTGTCAGAAACCTGGGCAACAAGTGGCTGTCAACTTGTGTTTGAGCAAGTAGGGACACTGGTGTCACCTCCGTTCTTGTGAAGAGCCAAGCAGAGTCATCTGCCATGTGCCCAGAGAGCTAGAGGTTAAGTTCTGGAGTTAAAAAACATCTTGAAGTGATTAGGACATGAACTTCTAATAGAATTGGTAGACTATTTATCTCAGTTACCAGAAAATTATTTCTTTTTTCCTTAGCAATTATAAGAAATTACTCCTGGCTACGAGTTTAATGAATGCTTAGAAGCACCAGTATTACCCAAATACTGGTTGAAGGGTGCAAGTCATGTTGGCATAACGAAGAACCATGGGGTATTCAGTCAATTACTCTTTGGGGGAAAATAGGAAACTGTGCAATAAGTGGCCACTGATAACTGCAACATTTCAAAAGTGATGTTCCCGAGCTGGGAATGTCTTGGGAGAATGTGTTTATAATTCAGTTGAGTAGTCAGGAAAATCAACAATGTGGAACTGAAGTGAGAGGGAGCCATCATGAAGCACAATTTCCTTCAATGATTCACGAAAATAAGCCTGTTAGTTAGCAGAGCTAGAAGCGTCCGTGAGAAATCGCCCCCATTGTGAATGGCAGTAGTAATTACTGTGATATGTGAACTGCTCTGTTGTGGTTGAAATTTTATTCAAACTTCCTTTCCTTTTTATGGGTTTCATTTTGCTTTGTTGGAGGAAGTCTGATGCCTTCCACTACCGGGAGGCAGCGTTCATGTTAAATGTTGAATTGCACATTATAAAATGTTGGAAAACATATGATAAAAACCCAGCATCCTCCTTGGGGTATTAATCAGTCTAGTTAAGAAGACTTCTGTAATACTGTTTCTCTCTCAAAATAGTAATTAGATATAAAATGAAAGGAAAAAAATCCCAGCGTGATTGCCTTCTGGGCAGAATATGTGGCTTACTGCCACAGAAACATCTCTCTGATCCCAGAAATGATGACAAAGCGGAGTTCTGATAGAAGGTTCCTCTGCCACATGCCTGTGATTTAATCTTTTCTTCTTTTTTCCCTGTGAGGCAGTTCTGTCTAGCATTGTCAACCATGTCAGCTTCACTGGAATGTCTCAAAACATCTGTAAAATACTGACTTAAATAGACACTGTGTTACTATAAAAGAAATGTGTTGGCTTTCTGCTGTCTCAATTCCTAGAATTGCATTTTCAGTTTTACTTAGAGCAGTTGCACATTCAACTGTCCTGTGGTTCTGTTCTTGCAGGATGGAGATGAATATCTTAGTCATGTTGGTACAGAGAGATGGACTGCTAGCCCATTGTATCACAGAAAAGTTATTCTTTTGGGGTAGGGAAATCAAAGCCGATGTTTCTGAAACCTGTGTGGCCCTATCAGAAGAAAAGGAAACTGAATGGCAGAAATATAGCCAGAGAGGGTCACTATAAAAAATAATTGTGGGGTGGCAGAAAGCCACATACAAGAACCACGTGGAAGCCACATTCTCTTTTTATGAGCACAAATTAGGATGTGGGGCAACCACTTAACTAAGAAGCATTTATTATTTCTTTTTATCGTGCTTCTCTCCTGCCTTGCTCATTTTTCATTGCATCAGGTCTATGCTGACTTTGGATGTTTTAAAGAGGCCTTAAATGAGAGTCCTGTCCTCCCTCGCAAGTTTGCAACAGCACACAAAAATGAGATCAGTGGAGAAGGAGAAATGCCAGTTTTCTGACAGTGAAAGCCAACCAGGGGAGTGATGTGTAGCCACAGAGGGCTGCCTGGTTTCTTCCCTCTTCCCCTTGCGGTCCACTGCGGCAGCCTGCCTCATTTCCACAGCCACTGCTGGGCCCTGGACGGCCCTACTGTTCTCCCCCCAGCCCCTCCGCTCTGCCAGACCGTCTTCCTTAGGGGTGTCTCCCTTCCCCTGGATACCCCACTCGATCGATAGCCGTGTTGTTGTGGTGGTTGGACTTACTAGAGAGCACCCTCTTCCCATTTCTCAGCCTTGTTAAAGTCCCCTGGCCCCTGCAGTCTGGTGTGAGAAATCTGATGGCTTTTCTTTCCTCTGTGAACACTTTCACATTCTTTTTTGTACTCTATGCCAAGAGCATGATAAAATGGTCTCCACTTTCCAAACCTCAGCCACAAGGCTCATCCCCCTGTTGGCTTGATTCTAGTTTTTCTATGCTCAGTCATGTCTTTTCACTTCTTGTTACATGTGCCAAGGTCTTCTAACCTCCCAGAGGGCCACCTGGTTTCTTCTAGGCGTCAATTCTAGAAGAATTGGTTTCTTCTAGATGGCTTCTGTGCGCTTTCTCAGGGCTGCTGTAGTGTGCACTCATGCGGGTAGTAGGATGTTCTAGTGGGCAGAGCGTAGGAAACAGAGCCTCGGGCAGAAGTCACCAGAGAAGGTTTTATGAGGCAGTGTTATGCCAGGACAGCCGTGGAACGGGACCTGGGGAAGTAAAACAAGTACACAGTGGTGCATTCCCAGCTCTCCCAAACTTCTCCCGGAACTGCAGCTGGTGCTGGGTGATGTGTGTTTTCTTGCAGCCAACTCTTCGAAAGTGCTGTACCTCAGAACCGTTCTCACTGGTCAGAAAGGCAAAACATTTATCTTGCAGCTTCTTCTGGTCTCTCATTGGTCAAGATTTTATCACTGGTTGTTGTTTTTCCCTTTCCTCCTTCCTTCCTTCCTTCCTTCCTTCCTTCCTTCCTTCCTTCCTTCCTTCCTTCCTTCCTTCCTTCCTTCCTTCCTTCCTTCCTTCCTTCCTTCCATTTCTTTTTGTTAGTATTGAGGACTTTACACAAGAACACTCTACTGTGGAGTTACATCCCATCCTTATTTATTTTCAGTACAGGGACTGAATCCAAGGTCTTTGTTCTGAGGTACGTCCCCAGCATTTCTGTTTTTGATTGATTTTGAGACAAGATCTCACCAAGTTTCCCAGGCCGGGTCCCATCTCCAGCGTGGTTGAGATTGCAGGCATGAGCTGCCCATGCCAGGCTTCCCTGGAGTTTTAAATTGCCATTTCCAGATATGTCACCGAGCGGCCCTGCCCAGCCTCTGGGAAAGCCAGCCCCTGTACCCCACAGTGTAGTGCTTCACAAGAATCTGGAGGTAGTTGGAGGGCTCAGAGCTTCTACCACAACAGACATGTTGCTGCAAAGGGCAGAGCTGCAGTGGCTCCCACCACAGTGCATGTGACAGAGGTCGACCTGAGCCATCCCCTACAGGGAGGCTGAGGCAGCTGCTGGTATTGAGAAGAAGGGCAGCAGCAGCGACTTTCTCTGTGCTGACAAGCAGCCAGGGGAACAGTGTAGGGAGACACAGAAAAATCTGAGAAAGCACATACCTTAGAGCCAGTACAGCACACAGTAGACTGATACTGGATGGTCTTGTGGTTTCCATCTAAATGCCGCCCTCCCAAAGCCTCTGCACTCATAGTTGGGGCATGGGAGGAGACCAGATCATATAGGCACAATACTTGCAGTGGATCCGTCCATTATGGGTTTATAGCTAAATATGATGTTGGGAGGTGTGGTCTGGGGGAGAAGGTGGACACTAGGGGTGTGGCCTGAAGGGACTATCTCCCTCTTCCTCCCTTGGTCCCTTCATATTTCCTGTCTCCATGCCATGAGCTTTTCTCCTCAGCAATGCCCCTGTGTCGTTGTCTGCCTTGGAGCTGACTACGGACCGAGACCTCTGCAAACTGTGAGCCAAATAAACCTTTTCTTTCTAGGGCTATGGGTGTCATGTTGTTTCTCAGGGACAAGAAAGTTACTAAGTTAGCTGGATAACCATATAATAAATGTTTAATAAGTTTTATTCTACATTTATGTATCACTGGTATTATTGAGAGATGCACAGGATAATTTAAAAGCCAGTTCAGGCTAAATAAATACGTTCCTGTTGAGGCATCAGAGTAAAGGAAGAGTGAAAATGTGTGAGATAGAGGCAATCAAAGAACACCTCCCGGGGAGGTGAGTCTTGAGCAGTGTTTGAGGGCTGCTTGTCAGGAACAGTTGTCTACAGGGTTGTCATGGAACCTTAACATCCGAGCAAAATGCCAACTTTTAGGACAGATTTTTTCCATCTGCTATCATGGTTTAGCCTCAGCATTTTTAAAAATGTAAGTGCAATCTAAAAAATTGCTGTTTATATTTAGCAAAGATATCTTTTTGCCTTTGAGATTGAGAAAATTAAAATTGAGGGCATGCAGTCTTGCCAAGGAAATGGAGAAACCATTTTCTATATTCACAGGCATTGGTAAATCATAATGGTCTTTTTGGAGGTCAGTAGCTTTTTTTTTAAATTAAAATTTAAAATGCTGATAAGATATTGACCCAGAAATTTTATTTGGGTACAGCTAGATCTAGATAAATATATTTATAATATTGTTCATTGAGCTTTTGTTTCTAACAAAAACAGATGAAATTTAAATATTATCCAAATAAAATGTTTAACAGTGGAATAGCTAAAAAACTAAGGTACATCAATACTATGTACTATTAAATTATAGGCTTATGTGTACCAATATAAAATAATCTTAAGACATGCTGTCATATTGAAAATGCAAGTTGTAAAATAGCTTACAGTATTAGTATAACAAAAAAATAATAAACCTTAGGATAGGGACATGAAAATATCTTTCCCTTTTTATTGTGTAAGTATTTGTATTGATTTACTTGTCTGAATTTAAGGAGAAAAAAGATCTAAGATTACTAGCCTTTAAATAAGAGTGATAATTCATCTCCCAGAAAAAGTCAGAGGACAATTTCAGGGTAGTGCTAAAGGAAAAAAATGTGGCAAAGAAGGCATAGGTAATTCTTTACCAATGCCATTTCACAGAATGTTTAAGATGAGGAATTTTTTATGAATTGAAAACAGAGCTAAGTGACTTAAAAAAGCCTTTTATAGGCCAAACTAATGGAAAATTAGAGGAGATATCAAAAATTACTTCAGTATAATTCAAAATATTATTGAAAAATATTAAAAATTATATTCAATTACTGTGGAAGAAAAGTCTTTTTAAAATAGAGTAATATCGACAATGGAACAGAAGTCTGATTTTAAATGCAGATTAAGAAGTTCATGGGCAATATGAAAGATTTTGTACAAGCATTTTGTTGCAAGGATGACATTACAAACTTGCCTTT
This sequence comes from Thryonomys swinderianus, assembly GCA_004025085.1. NCBI lineage: Eukaryota > Metazoa > Chordata > Mammalia > Rodentia > Thryonomyidae > Thryonomys > Thryonomys swinderianus. The sequence goes on from PVIC010009561.1 coordinate 19,767, forward strand.
GATTTTGCTTAAGTGCTGGTAGAAACAGTACAGAAATGATCAGTGTCAAAGATCAGAGCCACCTGGCACAGGCCCTTCTTTTTGCTGTTTCCAGAGATGTTCTTCGGGTCAGCTCCTGCCCCCATAATGCTACTTGGGGTTCTCAGGAGGTGGCCTGTTCTCTGCTTGTCACGGAGTTCTTACTACTCTGTTGAAGGAAGCTCTACCTCAGGGAACGTTTGCCTCAAACATGCATTAGGATGAGCTTTAAAAATTGATTAAGGCCCAGTCCGCACCCCGGACCAATTAAATCCCAGGGAGCGGGGCCTAAGTCACAACCTGTTTCTGAAAGTGCCCCAGGGAGTTTCATGTACTGTGAGGACTGCCAACCCCAGATATCCACCGGATTTGAAAGAGCATTCTCATGTTTCACTTTTATCTATTCTCCAAGCATATTAACTCCTGGTCTTCATAGGAAATGGCTTTCAAGGCCTGTTCTACGTGTATCTGTTTACTAAAGTCACTATAACAGCACATTTCTTATTAAGAAATCTGGTTAAGTATAATCAAGAGTGACTAGAATTATATTAAAAAGAAACATATCAAAATTTAATCCACTTAGTGTGGTTTATATTTTTCTATCATTCACTTGATACTTCCAAGTTGGCTACAGTGCTTTGTAAGCAGATAGATTTGAGGGTCATCAGTGGCAGGACCCTGTCTGCTGAGCAGCTTCTTTTGGGTCTGCCCTGGTTTATAAAATGGTTTTGTAATGATTTATAAACAAACTCAAGGCAGTAGCAGAAGGCAAGACCCAGATTTAGCTTGATTCAGAGGGAAAATGAAATCATTCAAATATATTATAGTCTTTCAAAATGAAAGTTACAATATGAAACACATAATTTTTGTTTAGAGTTAAGTAGTGAGATATAGAAATTAAGATACAGATAGTGTTAGAATCTAGGTTTCCTTTAAAAATCTATGCATACGACCAGCAATTTAGCTCAGTGGTTCTGGTGCCTTACTCACAACGTGAGGTCCTGAGTTCGATCCCTGGCGCACACACACACACACACACAAAGAAAAATCTGTGTATATTATTTTACCTAGCAAGTTAAAGTAAAAACACCCAGGTGTTCACAGCTGTAATGGGATTTCAGAGTTTTATTTTGCCGGTAGAAGTTTTGTTAACATCAAATTTCTCACCACTGAAATTAGAATCTCACAGGCCCCTTGAAAGGTGTTGTTCAAACTGCCAGAAAAAAATGTGTGTGTATGTGCAGTGAGTGCTGATTCTCAAAAATTCTGTTTCTGAACCTCTGAGTCAGGGCTTGGTGTGAAAAAGGGGTGACCTGTCCTCAGGCCTGGGGCTTAATCTGAGTGAGAGCATCATGACTGAGGATGGAATTGAGCAGGTTCAGACACAGATCTAGGGAATTCCTGCTGAGGTCAACAGAGGCATCAGAGTGGATGGGAAGTCCGGGGGGAGGGAGTTCAAGAGGCTTCCCATTTTCAGTGTGACTGAGGCTGTCCCAGGCTGTTCATCCAGTGGAGGGGAGAGGTAAGCAGTGCATTGAGTGGTTATTGCAAGTCAGTTGCCAGTTGGCTTTACCCCGCCCCCCCCAGTCAGTCAGGGCTATAAAACATTTCAGTTCAATGTTGCTTCCTTTTAACTGAGATGGTAATGGTGGTCAGTGGTCAGGAAACCAGTCCTTTCTTGCAGTTTACATTTCTCTTAACCCTTTGCACAGCAACTTGCCTGGCATCACCCCCCGACCACATGGACCTCACTCCCCATGGGGCAGTCACCGGGCACTCCTCAGCACCACTTGTCCTTGGCAGGTGATTTGGGTCTTGCCTCACTACAAAGCAGCTCTCTAAACACATTACAGCCTCTTTCCTCCACCTCAGAGTGCTGCACCCATCCAGTTTTATTCAGCAGTGCTTTACAGAGGTGTCTCGAGAAGGTCTGTCCTTGCTCCCCTACAGTCATTTCAGTGAGCCCAAAGGAAGTGTTTCTTCCTGAATGAGGGTCGGCTCCATTTCTTTTTTTAAAAATTCCATTCAGAGAGTGCTCAGCTCGGTGAGGAATAAAACCCTATGTTCTGTGGCCCCTTTCCAGCTGGGTGCAGTTCCAAACTGTACTCCAAGCCAACACTAATTATATTCAGGGTTCTTATTAATAACAGAGTAAAGATGTATGTAGCTAATATTGAATATTAATTTTTCTCTAATGAGAAGGCTTGGCCATTTTATTATGAAAGTGAAGCTGCGTTGGTATCTGTCTATGAAAAACTGGCGCAGAGCCTCACCTGTCAGGAGCTAGTGATGGTGCCCTCTGGCAGGAAGCTTCCAATTTTCTGGGACAGTGTTTCCCACATTCTTGCTAAAAAGCTTGTGCCCAACTCAGTGGCTTGGCAAATGGAGCAAAACCTTCTGGATTTAAATGGCACTGCTAGAGAATCAGTGATCATCCAATGATGCCATAACAGATTCATTTTGACATTTTCTACATTGCTTTTCCTAGATTAATCAATATTTAAACAATTGTGAATTTAATCCAGTTTAAATCCAATTAAAAGAATGTTGGACTCTTAAGAAGTGTTAGTTCCATACATATGCATGATCTGAGTGCTGCCTAGCCTGGTACCTCGCACACAACAGACTCCTCTCTACAAGTTGGACTGATGAATTCTTAGAGATTATTAAAGCAAGTCTCCAGATTTCTTTGCTGGGTAGCTTTTATTTCCCCCCAAAACAAAGTGTTATTGTTTTTATTTGAAAATGATAGAATCAGTCCCTTAAGTGTATCAATTCTTTCAGTTTATCAATTTAAGCTTGAAAAGAATCATTCTGTATTAGATCAGTGTCTCTTAGTTTTGCCCTGGAGCCTGCTGAGAAGCCTCACCCAAGATCAGTTAAATCAGAATTTCTGTTACAGGTTTTAGCACCTGAGAATTTAAACTTTTTATCAAGGTAGAATTAACATGCAACGGATTGCACATATTTAAAGTAGAGCATTTGCTAAGTTTTAACCTATGTAGCCACCTGTGAAACCATGATCAAGACAGGGAAGAGCACTTGTGACTTTCTAACCTACTCAGGTGACTGCTGCATTCAGCAGGGTTGAAAACTCGTGCAGCCCGCCAAATCGTAGCTGGACAAGAGCATGACTTAGAGCTGTTCTTCACATCAGGGAGTCATATGACTCATCAAACTCCAGATGTAAAGCAAATAAATGGGAGGGCAGGGCTGTCTCAGGAAAAGGTGAGAATTAAGTGGGAACCTGTGTAGGTTCTTCTGATCTGGCACCGGGCCTGAAATCCTCTCTGTATAATTGGATGCTCAGAAGTTGGAAATGGAACTATATAGTTGAATAATGTTCTACGTATCAAATTGCACAACAGTTTCACTGGCTGTTTTCCAACAGTACAAGTAAAATAGTGCATCTTTATAAAGTAATATAAAAACTTAGCTACATGGAATAACATTGACATTCAAAATTAGAGCATCATTTAAATGGACTTTATAAAACATGGAGTGTTATACAGACTTTAAAATGATTTTATGAAAGAAATTGTTCATTGTGAAAAGAGCAGTTTGCTAAATCAGTGTATGAAGAAACATGCTATTTCTTTTTTGAAAAAATGCTACACAGAACATTCAAGACAATTAAATAAAAAAGAAATAAAAAGGTGTGTAGACATATAATCACACAGGAAAATAAAAGACTTGGAAAACATACACCAAAACATTTACAGTTGTTATTTCCAGTGATGTTAATTTTTCCAAAATTTCTTTCTGTACTTTTCATCTTTTAGAAAATGAAAACACTTTTTAAAATCTGAAATGTTATTAAAAATTAGCTGTAAAAATTCCTCCAAGGAAAATAAAACCCTGTCTAAAACAAATCCTGTCACACTGATGCAAGAAATAAAAATCATTAACATTCTAGCCTCAAACTAGTGTGCATTACCCAGTAATCATTCACTAAATGTTTCTGGAGAGATTTGCATAAATGACTGGAACTAAGAAAAATAAACAAACCCCTGCTCAAGTTGGAACTAGTTCAATTGCTTTTTTTTTTCAGAGTCATCAAAGCAAATTGGTTTTGTTTATTCTATTAAACTCAAATTTGAGGTTGCGAGGCATTTGTATTGCTGTTGAAGTGTGTTGGCATTTCATTTCATTTTGACTGACTCCAACTGTTTCTTTAGTAAGAAGACTGGGCAATATGCAAATAAGTGGGTTTCTACATATGGGCTGTTGTATCAGTCCTTGCCCATTTCAGAAAAGTTCCAATCTGAATTATATTCTCTCCAATGTGGAAGACAGCAGGAGTGGGATCCTTGTCATGCCGCAGGAACTTGCATCTCTGTGATGGGCGCCACAGCGCAGTAAGGACACTCTGCATCCTGTGTGTTCCTTCCTTCCAGCCGTCTGTGCTGAGCTTTAACTTGGTTCACTGTTTTTGCCAACTTGGAGCTTTGTTCTATTTCTCCTTATTGGATTCGACTTCTCAGCCTACAAAAGTGCTCCGTTCTCCTATGGCCTAAAAGCACTTTTCATCTCTGATGCACCCTAGAATTACTATTCTCTTCCTCCCCTTTTTCCATTGCCAGCCTCTGCATGAGACTGTCAGTGTTTTGGCTGGAGCAATTCTCTCCTTCGTCTCTACTACCCAAGCACTATGTCTTGCACTTATTTTTGTCAGCCATTCCCTTATTTTTCTCCAGTGCTAGGTCAACCTATTCCTTTCTCTAGCCAGTTCTCTATCCATCTCTGAATTTCTAGGAAAACAGCAGACTGTACGGGGACTTGCTAGACCTGAGGGTATCTCTTAATTTAGCAATATGGAGAGGTTTGCAGAGATTGCTTTTTCATGATACACATTTCCACTAAATGTACTGTGGGTCTTTCCAGTCTTAACCACAGTTTTCTTTCATCTAGTGGCTTTCCCTCCTTAAAGAGTTTTTGTGTGTTTGCTTGTTGAATTACTTCACAAAAATATATAAGGCATGTCATAGCCTTATTTATCAAAACAATCAAACAGACCCATGTCCAGATACTATCTGACTTTAGGATGTTACTAGACTTCTCTGTACCTCAGGTTGTCCATGTGTGAAATTGTTGTAAGAACTACCTTATGGGATTACTGTGAATACTAAGAAAGGTATTGTTTGGGAAACTCATAGCCCCATGTCTGGGCCATGGGGGTCCCTCAGGGTTCTGCAGTGCTTCCTTTCTTCCTGGCTCCTTCCTTCTGAAACACTTCCAGGAAGTTGCACCAAGGTGTGAAGCCCCAAATGTCCAGTAAGTTTGTCAGAGTCCAGCTGGTGTCCCAGCAAACTGCCAAATCATGGGTCTTTATGAGCTGAGCATTACCTTTCGCATCACAGACCACAAATGCCAAGGGTCTGTCTGTGTTCTTTCCTATCAACCAGTGTGGTCTGTCCAGAGATTTTTAAATATCAGAAAATATACATAGTAAGTGTTACAGCAGCCGACAGTATTCATATGCCACAAACTGTGCTCCCAAGCCACCCACATGTCACAGCCAGAGGGAGAAGGGAAAAACAGCATTTCCTTCTTTTCTTGGAATTGCCATCTTTTCTCATTTCTGATGCCAATGTCTTCTCACAGGATTTATAAGAGAAGAAAAGTTTCACTGTTCAAGAATTGCCAGGGAACGTTCCAAACCTTGCTTAGCCTTCTTCCTAGCAACAAATCCAACAGCTTCCTCCACATTTCTTCCGGGTGGCATAGCTGTCATGGGGTTTATCACTTTCTGCCACCCACTAGCCATATAACCTTGGCTCATTAGTCCAGGGCTTCTCTGTTTCAGCTTTCTTATCTATTAGAGGAGTGTAGTAACTACCCATGTCAGAAAGTTGTTGCCCTCTGGATTCAGCATAAAGTAAATGCCAGATAGATTCAGCAGTACTCAGAATGGAGTAAGCACACAGTGTGTTGCCATATAAGCATTTACCTGTGAACTATGGGTTATGGGGAATAGCATGGACTGAGAGTCACCTATCACATAGAATCCTGGCTTTACCACGTAGTAGGTATGGTGAATCATTGAGATGCTACTGAAACTTATTTTTTAAATCTGTGAAATGCTAGAAAAACACTTAATTTTCAGTGTTAACTAAGATTACCTGTGTGATAAGTAGAGTCCAAAGTGCTGTTGAACACAAAGTGGTCTTAGTGTCTCATCTCTGTTTTTGAGCAGAAGCTGCTGAGTTGTAGTTGTCTTTGCATGTCTTTACTCTTCATCTACAACAGCAATTGTTAAACAGTTTAATAATGTAACATAGCTGAGAAAAAAAGAAGCTAGTCGAGAAAGCCTCTGTGCTGTCGACAGAGATGGTGCGAAACCCTATGTACAGGGCATGTGTCTTTTAATCAGGTTTCCCTGAAGCTCTCCAGTTCTGCTTTACATGGAGTTGGGGCAGGAGCTTCCACTGAGAGCAGTGAGGATGGGCTGGGTTGCTCTGGGCAGGCACACTGAGCATCTGAGACAGAGCGACTTGACAGCCTGACTGTGATGGAGGGAGGAACACTCAGAAAAGCAGGCACAAAAACTTAAAAAGCCTTTCAGTGTGGGGCTTTTTACTGTAATGAGAGATCCCGTGAGGCTTACTGAGAGATGAATTAGACAAAGCAGTTGAGATCTTCTCTGGAAAACAATTTCACTTTGGCAGGGATATAGGCGCTGACCTAAAAGGACAGATTCTGCTAATTTCCATGATTGCCTTGGGGAAGGCTGAAGCAGACTTGGCTCTGATTTTGCAATATGTTTCTCAAACATAACTTCTTGGTCTAGTGCACCGGTAATTACTCAAACTACACAGTTCATATTACTAATTATCTCAAGTATGGCTTTATATTCTCTACTGCTACTGAAACCTAATTTATTTGAGTTTTGCAGTTACCAACCAGTAAGTGCTAAAATCTTTTTCCAGCAAATGACACGCTTGGTTATGGCACTTTATGTAGCTTTTTGTATTGTTAGAAAGATCTGCAATTAATCTGGAGTACTGCTAATTATGAATGTCTAGGAATGATCAAGACTCAAAAATAAATTGATTTTTATATACTAACAATTTGTTTTTTACCACCATTATTCTATTGTAGTGCGAATGTCAGTCTAGATGGTATGTTTGTGTAATTTGTAGATGTGGTGAGAGTGAAAGGCATTTCAAATATTTAGTAAGGCCAGACATAGGAAGTCAAAAGGATTTGGCAGGTTGCGATAACGGACCCAAAATCTAAGAAGGTGTACTATTAATGAGATAGAAAGAAAGCCTTCTTTAAAAAAAGAACTAAAAGAGATAAATGAGAAACTACTCATCAAAGACATTCATTTAGGACATTCTGAGGAGGGACTTCTAGCTCACTGCTCCTCTGTCCTGTTTGTACATGGAAAGTAGAAAGTGTCACAGTGTGAGAGGTAACCTCAGGGACCCACTATTTTCTTCCTCCTTCTCCTTCTCTTCTTCCTCTTCCTCCTCTTCCTTTTCTTCTTCCTTCCCTTACCCCTTCTCCTCCTTCTTCCTCTTCATCCTCTTTTTCTTCTTCCTCCTCCTCTGCCTCCTCCTCCTTCATCTTCGAGACAAGGTCTCACTTTGTAGTTTGGGCTGGCCCTGAGCTCACTATGTAGCCCAGGTAAGCCTCAATCTCAAAGCAATCCTCCTGCCTCTGCCTCCCGAGTGCTGGGATTATAGGCCTGAGCCACCACCCCCTGCATTGTGGTATGTGGTTACTGGGGATCAAACTTGGGACCTTGTGCTTGCAAGGCAGACACTGGAACCACTGAGCTAAATCCCCTAAAAAAATCTTTTTTTTTTTTTTTTTCAGTATCAGGAATCAAATGTAGGACCTTGAGCTTGCTAAGCAGGCACAGTGCTACCGAGTTAAACCTTTGGCCTTATTTTCTTCTTTAAAAAATTTTTTTTCTGTTAATATATATTTGCATTGCATAATGAATATATTCATCATAAGGAGTCCATACACGTACATATTGTATCTTAATCCTTTTTACTTACCTCTCTTCTCCCTTCCTTCCCTTCTCTCTCCTCATCCCTAGGTCTCATCTCCACAAGGTTTATGACCCTGTTTTCTATCACCTGTCTTTTATTTTGCTCTTTAAATGACTTATACTTTGCGTTTCTTATGTAAGTGAAACTGTGATATACATATTCCAACTTTTGTGTGATGATTCCACTTAACATTGTGGTCTCAAGGTGTGTCCATCTGACATGCTAGGAAGTGCTGTACCACTAACACTCTCAGTCCTCTGCTTTCTTTCTTTTTTGTTTTATTTTTAGTTATGGTCTTGTGAAGTTGCTCAGGTTGGTCTTGAGCTTACAGACCTCTTGTCTGGGCCAGAAACTCATATAAAACTATCCCTTGGGTCATCCAGTTGCTTCTGAGGTGCTCACCTCTCATGTAATCATTGGCTACTTCTGCTAAAACTATAGCTTACCTCTTTCTGATAGTGGGCTGTGGGAAATTTACATCACAATTTGAATGTAGGTGTGCTTCCAAGGGCTATTCATTGAAACTAATGAATGACAGGTACTAGAAGAGAGATGCAAACCTCGAACTCAGCAATCCTCCTGCCTCTGCCTCCTGAGTGCTAGGATTACAGGCGTGAGCCATCACGCCTAGCACTGTGGGGTGTGGTACTGATTGCTGGTGGGCATGAGTCATCATGCCCAATATCGTATCATTGTGTGTGGTTACCGGGATTGAACCAGGGACCTTGAGCTTGCTAGGCAAGTGGCAGAACCACCAAGCTAAATCTCTGGCCCGAGAGATTCAATTTCATACAAAATTCCCTAAACACAGAAGGGGCCATAGGCAGATAGGTGATTGAATTCAGTGATCTTCCACGCTCCTTCCACCTCCCTAAATCATGCTTTTATTTGTGTTACTACTCTTTGGTGTTTTCCTAGAGGTGTCTGAAAATCATCTTTTTATATTATTATTAAAATGGGCCATGAAGATAATTCTGACATAATATAATTAGGGTATGCTTACGGTGTCACAAGTAGGAATGCTTTTCATTAGCTTCTTAAATAAAATATATTTCAAATGTGAAATATTTATAGATTAGATTTTATTATAGCCAATAAAGTGCTACTCAAAGAAAGCAAATAATGCAAATGTAACAGAGCAGCAGACTATAACAGGAGGAATTCTTTAAGGTGCTTGAAGATGAATGTGACAATGTTGGGAGAATATTTCCAAATCAATTATAAATGATATTCTAGGGATTTCAGTCATTTTTTTTGTTTTGTTTTTTGAGACAGGGTCTCGCTTTGTAGTTCAGGCTGGCCCAGAGCTCACTATGTAGCCCAGGCAAGCCTTGAACTCAGCAATCCTCCTGCCTCTGCCTCCTGAGTGCTGGGATTACAGGCATGAGCCACCACGCCCAGCACTGTGGTATGTGGTATTGATGGCTGGTGGGCGTGAATCTCCATGCCCAGCATTGTATGTGGTTTCTGGGGATTGAACTCAGGACCTTGAGCTTGCAAGGCAGATGCTGGAACCACTGAGCTAACCCTCCGGGCCCCTGGGTTTTAAATTCAGATATCAGATGGTGCCAGTGATGACTTGGCTGATAGCTGTCTGAGCTAATTCTCCAGAATGGTATAATTGAATTTTAGCATTTGACCTCTACTAATTGGGAAGTGTGTGTAGAGGAAAATGCAAATCATTCTGTGAAGTATTGACGCTCTGTTGAACATCACAAATGCATTATTTACCCAGACAAAATCCAGGATGGGCTCAAATTTGTGATGCTCTGGTTTTAGCCTATCAGAGTGCTGGGATTTATAGGGAGACACCACCATACCACCCCAGCGAGGATTAAAGCCATTCCTAGGACACTGTTCATACAAAGTCATCAGTCATTTAGCTTCATAGTGTTATTACCTTTACCATCCTGTAAGGGGTGTAGACCCTGAGACTGTGCTCTTCTCTGCCCAGAGAGCCAAGAGCACCAGTCGTGGAGACCATGTCTCCTGCAGTGATGTGGCTTTGGGTTCTGGCTCTGTCCATCCTGGCCACAGAAGATTGGACTGGTCCACTCCTGACCTGGTTTTGTTCTCCCCAGACTGGACTCTTTCCTGCTCTTGCTACTTTGCTTTAACTTTGCCTACAAGACTTTGTCTCTCCACCCTCAATTCCCATCTAAAACCTTGGGAACTATTCTACAAGGTTTTACATTTTTGAACACTATTCATTTTATTATTATTATTTTAAATTTTGAGACATAGTCTCACTAATTTTCCTAGGCTGGCTTGAACTTGCAGTCTTTCTGTCTCAGCTTCCCAAATGCTAGGATTAAATTATATTTATTTTACAACAAACAAATTATCAGGTACAGGAAGTATAGAAAGGGAGAAGGTTTGAGGAGTCATCAAAGAACATCTTCCCTGACTTTCTTTTGAAAAATTGCTGATGGTTGGGTGCCATCCTACCTAGATTCTATTGTACGTGGCCATGGATTTATTTGGCTTGGATCAGATCCAAGCCATCAGTATTTTTAAAAACTCAGCCGCTGCTTCTAATGTGCAAGCAGGGTCAAGCTCAAGGTTACACTGTTAGTGGTGGAGGCAGGTGTCACACACCCGGCTTCTGTACTTACTGCAGACCTACCTCAGATTCTGGTTTCACAGAGTTTTTCTGCAGTACTTTCTGTGATTGTATCCTTTCTCATAAAAGTCAGGGTATTAAATAAGCATGCTCTTCTGTTCGTTGGCTTGTTTAATTAAGGTTTTATTCTGTGCATTTCTACCTTCACCTTATGCTTTCTTCCTATACTGGTTTGTTCAGCAAGCCCTTTATTCCCAGATGCCTTCTTTTCTTGCCGCCTTCAAAGCCACTTCTAAAATGTAATTGCATTGCTGAGTTCCTCTCTGACATAGTCAACCCTGATCAAATACTAAGTTCTTCATTGTTTGTTCTTTCAGCATATATTAGATTCTTCCCAGACGCAGACTGTGTGTTGATGTGATTGTAAAACATGGTGTATTCCCATGAAGTATTACAGAAGAACAAGATCAAGTGCCTTTTTTTTCCTTTTTTGTTTGTGTACATGGTTGTTTCCTATTATTTAGGGATAATACAGTCGTCTCCTACACTGAAATGTAATTGGAATTATGTTACCTTTTTTCATTAACTGTTGCCTGCAAATTGCTTAGAGTATTTTGGGCTTATTAAGGTCTTTAAGTACAATAACATTTGGTTAAAAAAATTTTTTTTTTCTTTTTGAGACAGGGTCTCGCTTTGTAGTTCAGGCTGGCCCTGAGCTCACTATGGTGCCCAGGCAAGCCGCTGCGAACTCAGTAATCTTCCTGTCTCTGCCTCCTGAGTGCTGAGATTACAGGCGTGAGCCACCACGTCCGGCACTGTGGTATGCAGTGTTGACTGTTGGTGGGCGTGTCTCCACACCCAGCATTATATGTGGTTACCGGGGATAGAACTCAGGACCTTGCGCTTGCGAGGCAGGCGCCAGAACCACTGAGCTAACCCTCCGGCCCCACATTTGGTTAAAATTAATCATAGACCAGCACCCGGGAGGCAGAGACAGGAGGATTGCTGAGTTTGAGGCTTGCCTGGGCTACATAGTGAACTCAGGGTCAGCCTGAACTACAAAGCGAGACCCCATCTCAAAAAAAAAAAAAAATTTAATCATAGAATTTCACTTAAGTTCCTCTTGTCAATTTTAGTACGATAGGAAAAGAGAACATCAGATTAGTTGAATTAACTAAACCACAACAATTTGCCAGGATTACAAATTTCCTTTTTCCTTTCAGGAATCTTTGTAATAGTTTGTCTTGTTCTACTGAAGACTTTGACCCACACTGCTGTCAGCCTAAGAACTGCCCCAGAAACCAGGAAAACAGTGGGAGACTCTCAGCTGAGTGGAGCTTCTAAAGGTGAGGTTGAATTTGTTCTTTTGTCTGTCATTTAGCTTCCAAAATCCACTCTCCCAAGAGTGACTAGGGAACAGGTTACTGCAAATTCTCTATAAAAAACAGAGTTTTTCTTTTTGGAGAGAATTTTTTTAGCAATTATGAAGGAAATCAACTAAAAATTGGACCAAATAGGAATTTATTTAAAGTAGAATTTTGATCTATGAAGATTTATTCGAGCGCATGCACACACATGTCTGCACATGGACACACACACTCTCTTAAAAGATCAATGACTTTCCAAGAAAGTTCTTATGTATTTAGTGTCTCTGTCATCCTCAGTGTCTGCCTTACTCTGTCTTCTAGGGTTGCTTTATGAGTGAAATAATATAACTCAAAACACTTTATAAACCATGAAGTATTGTTAGCATAAGTTTTAAAAACACCCCAATTACTTTGGTATTATTCCCAAATATTTATAATCTTCCAAAAATACTCTTCTACTGCCAATGTATTTTCCCCATTCATTCATTTTCAGTTCAGTTCAGCTAATTTTTCTAGGCTCTCCAGAAGCAAAAGTAGTAGTTTGCCTTCAAGGAATATTTGCAAATGCAAGAGAAAGACCTATAAGCAGATGTAACCAACTCTAGTATGATGCAGGTGTATTGAGGGCAGGTGAAAGGATGGCAGCGGTGTCTCGTACAGCTAGGACCGGAGGGCTGTGTATGTGACAGCGGGCTTCTTGGAGGAGGTAGCCCTCAGAACGGCTCTTGAAAGGTGATTGGAAATTAGCCAGGTGAGGAGAAAGGTAGGATTGTAGCAGGCACCACTGACAGGAGTGGTGCGATAGGGTATGAAACCCACATGTGATAGTAAGTTGTTGCAGATTGTTGAACCCTATATGCCTCTCCTTCTCTCTGTCTCTCTCTCTCTCTCTCTACCTTAGTGACTGTGTGTACGTGTGTGCGTGTGTATGTGTTTGGTGGGCAGGAAGCACCAAGGGATGTTAATCTGGGTGTCACTGGTGCTTTAGTTGTGTTATCCTGGAGAAAGCAGCGAATGAAGTAGAGGGAACAAGATTAAAAGAAGGGAAGAATTGTTCAGAAATGATCTGGGAACAGATAGGATGGCTAGGATTTGGTAGAAACGGTGTGGAACACAGTGAGAGGGAAATTGGAAGGAGTTAGAATATGCTGGATTTGAGGTTAATGGGAAGTGGGGAAATGTTAGGACTTGGGACACTTTCGCTTCTGATTAGTGACGACGCCATTAGATTTAAGAGAGAAGCAGATTTATTTGTGGGGAGGGAAGGGCTTTGAGTTATACATGAGACATTAGATGCTAGAAATGTCCACTGAGCCACTGGAAGTATAAGGTGGAGGTGAGCAGAGGAATCAGGGTTAGAAATAGTGATTGGGGAGTTATGGACTGTGTAGGTCATCTTGCCACTGTTGTGATGAAATACCTAAGAATGCTGACTTTCAAGGAGAAAGGCCTAATTTTGGCTCAAGACTTTAGTCCCTGGATACTTGGCCGTTACTTTTGGGCTTCCAGAGAGGGAGAGTCGGCACAGTGGAGAACATGGAGCAGAGCAAAGGCACTTGCCTCATGGTGGCCCGGAAGCAGAGAGGGGAAGAGCTGGGCTCCACCGGGCCCTCCTCCCAGGGTTCCCCACCTCCATTCCTTGCAGCCTTGGGCCTGAGCCTTTATAGCATGTGAGACTTTGGGGTACATTTGAGATTGAAACCATAACGTAGTCAATAACTAGAAATAATTTTAAAATGTAAACTTGATTTTCTACTTATACCATCTATATTATTTGTTCATATATTTAGACAGACAATCCAACACATCTATGAATTTCCACTATAACATTATTTGTTGTTTCATTTATGTCTGTGGTTATCAACCTTATTTTCTTGGCATGGTGAATTAGGATGTATCCTAGGAACGCAGATGGTGGCTTTTTCAAGTTTGGTAAAATATAATTTAAAAAGAGTATAAACTCTAAACTTTTGGAGAGTCAAAAATGAGTGCTGTTCTCCATTTTATTTGTAATATTTATAGAACCTTGCTTTCTGCAATGCAGTACACTCATTGAATTAATCATGTTTCTTGTCCATTCCTCACTTTCCTTGCCCTTCAAGTGGTTAACCAGTGCTTATGGCAGACTGAGCAGGGCTTGAATTCTTTAGTGGGGTGGTGCCCGCCCTGCCCCCACTGGGTGTTCCCCACCTCCACCCAGAACATGGCGAGGGGTCCATGTAACAGAGGCTGCACTGTTGAGAGCAAGTCCACCCAAGTTGGGCTTTGGAAATTCAGTACTCAGAGCCTTCTTTGAGGGAATGCCATGGGCAAAGATTTTAAATTCAAATAATACTCACAATAGTGCTATTTCAAGTGAATTTTATTTGATTACTATGGCCTTAATTAACTTAATGACTTTTTCCTTGAAGACTTTTTGGAAAATTACAAAATCTTCTATTTTATTCTTTATAGTCTGTTTCATTACTATCTTCTCATGAACATTAAAGATTAAACTATCACTTTCATTTTTCATAGAAAAGAAAATTAATTTGAAGCTAAATTAAGTAACTTACTAACAGCTGGAACCAGATCCCTGATCTTCTGAAACTCTGGTCTTTCCACTGTACCATTGTTTTTCCTCATTTTAAGTCTCTGTTGAATTATGGAGTTATTTATATGTCTTAAAAATAGAGAATTGAGGGCCGGAGGATTAGCTCAGTGGTTCTGGCACCTGCCTCGCAAGCGCAAGGCCCTGAGTTCGATCCCCGGTAACCACATACAATGCTGGGTGTGGAGACTCATGCCCACCAGCCATCAATGCCACATACCACAGTGCCAGGCATGGTGGCTCACGCCTGTCATCCCAGCACTCGGGAGGCAGAGACAGGAGGATTGTTGAGTTCGCAGCGGCTTGCCTGGGCTCCATAGTGAGCTCAGGGCCAGCCTGAACTACAAAGCGAGACCCTGTCTCAAAAAAAAAAAAAAAGAGAATTGAGTTAAGAAAACCAATTTACACTGATAGCATTTGCTTTGATTTATTACTCTAAATTCAACACACAGATTTTACTTCTATACTTGAGCATTTGATTAATGCTTTTTTAAAAAAGTAATTTTAACATGGATTTGGGTTTTGGTTTCATTTATTTCTGTATAATGGTTCCACCATTGTATTGAAGGTTTGGAAGAGAATCAAAAAAAGTTTTTGTTTGTTTGTTTTTTTTGAGACAGGGTCTTGCTTTGTAGCTCAGGCTGGCCCTGAGCTCACTGTGTAGCCCAGGCAAGCCTGGAACTCAGCAATCCTCCTGCCTCTGCCTCCCGAGTGCTGGGATGACAGGCATGAGCCACCACGCCTGGCACTAAAAGAAGTTTTTTTTTAAACTGGAATTTTTATAGGTGATTTGATTCTCTAACCTGGAATTTTTGTAGGTGACTTGATTCTCTTCCAAACCTGCAGTACAATGGTAGAATCATGAAATAGAAAATATTCAAAGGGAAATGTGGTAGAATGGTGAGTAATGAGAGGTAAAGAAAAAAAATGGGATGTTAAATAAAGGAAATGAAGCTTATGTATTTAGTGGGTGAGGTGTTGTAGGGTAGGTAGAGGAATGGGAAAAAATGAGAATTAAATCATGTCATATACTGGTACAAATTCCCAGTATTGAATGTGATCATGATGTGTATATACTACATACCAATAAAGATAAAAATAGACTAAAAAAACCAATCAAAGACAGTCTTCAGTAATTTGAAAACCAACAGTTTTAAGCAGATGATATTTCGGACTTGGTCGGTCAGATTGCAGTCTGCTGTGGATGTGTAGAGGATGAATTTATGGAAGTGCTGAGCTGGGGTAACAGAATGACAACAGAAGTGCTCAGTTGTAGGTGGCCTCAAAGACGATGAATCCTCCTCTAAAATTTACAGAACAGTTAGTCTTTGCTGTGAAACCAGTGGGTAGTTAAGTTGTTAGGGTGCGTGTGCAAAACATGATTCACTTGTCCCAAAAGCTGCTAGGAACAAAAGGAGTTTCCACTCTTTAACATGCAAGAGGTCAAGGAACACCCCTGCCCCCCACCTTGCTTCTTTGTCTCTGTGTTTCCTTTCATCTTGCTCAGAGTAACAGAGACATACTAAGGAACTTGCAGTGGAAACAGCATGTTATATTAAGGGATGAGAGCTGTGCAGAGACACTGCTTGGCAGGTGCTAAAAGTTTGCCCTCTGCCTTGCTTGGCTACCCTGGGCAGACCAACACTGTGAGCAAGGTGAACTAATGAGGGAACTATTGCATGCTGTGAGCAAAAGATGGTATGATGAGGAATGTGAAGAGGGAATTCAGCTTTCACCACTGTTCTCTGGCCTGCTGGTGGTGGTGGCTGCCACAGTGATGCCATGTGGGTGCAGTGAAGTGTAGGGTGCAACAGTGTCAGAGGGCTGCATTCTCCTCAGGGTCTTGGTATTTCAAGTACCATTATGCAAACAAACCAATATGTTAAGTTTTTGTTAGCTTTGGAGTTGCCCCTTAGAAATATTTAATTTGAAATAAAACTCAAGACTGCCTTTCTTCTACTCTGTGGTCAGAGCACAGAATTCTGCAAGAGAAGGGTTGGAGGGGGAAAGGTCTATTGGTATGTGGAAATTGTAAGTTTCCAGGGTTGACACTTGGTTGGGCAGTATTCCAGCAGACGCAGATCGTTATTCAGCTGTAAAATGTGGTACTGTATCCCCTTCTTTAGTGTGGGATTTTAGAAAGAGGTGAGTGAATGCTGAGCCACCAACTTTGGGTACAAATTCAGTCTCCATAGAGGTCATGGAGTTTGCATCAGCAATCTGTGGGCCGTTTTGTGGGGGACAATGACAGTGGATGTTTAATCAGACAATGCTCTGCTGCAGTTGAAGTTTCACTCTCTGCTGCCTTTTGTTGTTAGGTATTTTGGAAATTATTCTTGCTTTAGGTTTATTATTAACTTTTGAAACCTAGCCATTTCATTAATATCTTGCTGCTCTGTTAAAATGATAATGGTAACTAGTGGACTTATTTTTGCGTTAGATGATAGCATAGCAAGCCAGCATAATATGAATTAATGACTTCATTTTTCAATAATATAGGCTGGTTCATTATTCCCTAGGGATTTATTTCCAATTCATGCTTTAATAAACCATTGTTGCTAATTGTTGACTTCCTGGCTATTTTTTAAAAGCTTCTACCTAAAGGGGAAATAGATAACAATAAATAATAACTACTTTTACCTTAAACATTTAAAATGATTTTTTATTGTTCTCATTGAAAGGGAAAAATATAATAGAATTTTTCACAATAGTACAAGTATTAGTGCTGTTTGTTTTAGACAGGATCTATTCTGAAGTGATTATGTCTTTCAACATGGTTTGGAAAATGATATCTATAAGGAAATACTGAGGGTTAAAAGATGATAGAAGACACAGGACCACCAGTAGGGCTTGTTCATTTAGAGGACAGCTAGAGTATTAATCATATAACTCTTCAGAAATGGCAGGATTCACATCAGTATTAATATCTGTTTGTAATATTTCACCTTATTATCTCCTGTTTTCTTTCTCTCTCTCTTACTATGTAGCCGAGGCTAGCCTTGAATTCACAGCAGTCCCCCTGCCTCTGCCTCCCTAGTGCTGGAATTAAAGGCGTGAGCCCCCACACCTGGCATTGTAGTTTGTGGTTGCAGGGAATTGAACTTAGGACCTTGTGCTTGCAAGGCAGACGCCAGAACCACTGAGGTAAAGCCCCAGCCCTCTTTCCTGTTTTGCTTTTGCTACTAGAGTTCTAATGTTTTGTTTAGTATCATTTTAGTACAGTATGTGTGTAGGACAGAGAAAATAATGAAGCAGAAAAGAGAAAGAGACACAGAGGCAAGGACAGGGGACTGAAAAGAGAGAGCTATTCTTCATGCTCTACACATAGATCAGAGCAGTACTTGAAGTTCTCTCCTTCCAGTCTTAGGTCTTCACTCTCTCTGGTACTAAAGCTCCATGGTCTGCTGCTTACCAGCCCATGAGCAGGTAACTGCACAATATTCTGGGCTGAGTCACTGCACCAGAGCTGTGTGGTGCCACCCATGTTCTTCACCCTTCCTAGACTGAAGCATCTTTCTCTGGTTTCTAGAGGCATTGACAGCTGAGAGCTCACTGTTGGGGTCCCTCCTTTCACAGACTGTCCTCAGCCTTCAGAGAAAGAATTCTGCCTCTCCCCCGGGTGTGCCATCTGCTCCAGGAAAGCAGACATTCCACAAAAGCCCCTCGCCCCAGTTCAGAACAATGTGTAGGACCTGAAGGAGCTGCTGAGGCTCATGTTGTGATTGTACCACTCCCTAGCCTCTCCCACTGCTTTGTCATGCTTTGCACACTCACCCACAAGTGTGAAGCCATGAGCCCTCAGCATTACAATTCTTGCATGAAGATCCTCACCTCACAGTGTGGTTCTAGGCAGTCTACACACCTGCAGCATGCAGTGCATATGTGTACAAGTATGTGATTGGGCATCTCATCTTTGTGGTGTGCTTGAATCACAATCAAGATCTATAAGGAGGTACCCAGCCCTTCTTGTAAAAAATAGGGGTGCTAATATATACCTCTCCAAGTTGGTGATAGCAAAAACATTCAATGCCTGGTACATTGGAAATACTCACTACATTATTACTGTTATTATTACCAGTAATGGCCTATAAATACTGCACTAGTTCTAATCAGTTATAATGCAGAACACATTTTAATGCTATTTTTATTATAATATTTACTTTAGTATAGAGGTTAATAAAAGATACATCATCCATATTTTAAAATAATTCTTCTCTACTTTTAGTCCATTTTAATAAGATACATACAGATATTAGGCTGAGCCCCAAAAGGAACCGCTTGAAGATAGATTCTTCTATCAATCTTAAGCCCTTTAACAATTATACTTCGCCAGATTTTTGAACCAAAGGTGATGTATGATCATGTTTGGCATAAAGCAAATTTGAGCAAGTGTAAGACCAAACTTTACTAAAAATAAATGTTCTTTTTTCTTCAGTAAAAGGTTTTTGTATTACCCAAAAATTTTATATGGGTATCAGTTCTAAATAAAGTTAGAATCTGAATAATACAGTCATATAATTTCAGTTTCCTACTAGACTTCTGCACATGGATATATATTTGTCTGTAATCGTAGTATAACAATTTTATAACTTTTTCACTTAACCTTATGTAATAAGCAAATTCCGTAGTAGTATTTTTGTATTTTCAATATTCTTACAAAAGTGCATACTATCTATTGAATGAAATACCATTCAGTAATGAGTTCTTGTTATTAGCTGATTCTTTTTCTTTAAAACTGATTTCGTTGGCCCTAAAGCTCTTATTTTTTATTTTTATTTAAATTTTGTCATCTTCTTTGGCTAAGAAACCTAGAGTTAGATCTTTTCCTTGGTAGCCAGATGACTGTCTGTGGAAACGCCATTCAGATGTGTGGGAGAGCGTGTTCACTGTTTCGGGCTCTCTGTGTCCCCAGGGCCCGTGAGATACATCACATCAAAATTCTGACTCTGTATTCATCCTTGAAATGAAATTTATCACTTCAGCTCTTCCGCTGCCTCCTCCGTGTCTTGTTTGTTTTCACTTTTAATGTGACAAGAAAAGACAGCTTATGTCTTTACTTTGGTTAGCCATCATCATAAATATTCATTGGCAGTTTCTTTATTGGCTGCTTTTTTTTTTTTTTTTGGTGGTACTGAGGATGAAACTCGGGCCCTTGTGCTTCCAAGGTAGGTGCAATACCACTTGAGCTAAATCCCTGGCTTGGCTGCTATTTTGTAATTTGTTGTTTCACCATGAAATCTTAGGTGAAAAATAACTCCTAGTTCTCACTTCAATATATTTGGATTATTAATGTTTATTTTGAATCCTGAGTCAGACAAGGCTGTTTTCCTAGGCTTCATCATTCTGAGAAGGAACAGGCAGAGTGTGTGTGTGTGTGTGTGTGTGTGTGTGTGCACGCGCGCGTGCGTGTGCGCGCGCACGTGTGTGCGTGCGCGTGCATGCTGTATAGGTGACTTCACTAGGGAGGATAGGAGTGAAAAGGACATTTCCAGAGCATCTGTAGGAACATGGCGCCAGATTCTGTGTAACGTCTCATTTTATCTTCACAACAACTGGGAGGCAAGTATGACTGCGGACATTTTCCAAGCTGGGAACTGAGGCCCCGGGAAATTAGCGATTTGCTCCAATTCACAAGCTAGTAAATGGAGGAGGGGGCAGGCGATGAGATGCTATCGGAGGGTGGGAGTTCCAACGTGGTCTTCTGGTTGTTACACAGAAGTTGAGAGTGGGTAACTTAGAGGAAATTATGTTTACAGAGTTGATATATTTTATGTTATATATGAAGTTGTTAAGAAAAATGCTACTAAACCTGTTCCTGTGATGGCTGCTTAGTTTAAGCCTGAGGCTCGGCCCTGGTCGTGGACTGCGGGGTGGCTGAATGACTCTGTCCTTGATGATTGCTCTTCCGGTCGGTGTTTCTGTCATTGGACAGCGCCACCAACTCTGAGGCAGTCTCCTGCTAAAGACGCCCCTTTCTTAATAGCTCTGCTTTGCAGAAATGCACTTATTTTCTCTCTTCTGGAGAGCAAAGTTCGATGCACTCTGCACCCCCTGGATTCAGCACCACATGGCAGCCTTCCTGCTCCCTTTCTGGGCTGCAGATGCTTGCAGCTGTTTAAGGCCTATTTTCCTGCCCTTGCTAGTCAGCCACTGACCTCTGTGTTGTGAGTCTGTTTCTTGATGGTTGCCTAAGGCTTCCTGGGTCCCTTCTTGCTTAGCATGGTGGCTGCAGACAGCGGATCCCAGCCCTTTCTCTGCCTTAGATAGCAGGGGATTGTCCAGAAGCAGCAGCTGCAAGTAAGTCTGCAGCCTCTTAAAAAAGTTTTGCTGAAATTTAAAGCACTGTTTGCCTTTGGATACAAAGCAGAAGCCCTTTATTGGAACCTAGTAACACTCATGGTTGTCTTTTATTTTTCAGGCAAGATGTAATTAGACTTCTCAGCAATTTACCAAGCAATTAGAATGTGCAATTAAAAGAAAGAAAAGCTAAGGGCAGGAGTATTTTTAAGTAGTATTGATTTTCCCCCTTGAGTATTAAAGTAAATATGTTCATTGCAAACAATTTGGAAAATGAAGAAAAATGTGATGACAGTTAACACAAGCAAGATGATTATTAGCTTTTTTCTCATTACATTGACACATACATAGATATATACACATGTATCTTTCTGCAGAAATGGTTTGATAACATCCTTTGTGTATTTCAAATATTTTTCTCCTTTTCCTTTAAAAATGGAATATTATATATGCACAAAGAAGGAAGAAGAGTAATCTGGTACTTGGGAGAATTTACTGTGGAAACGATTGCCTTGATTCTGGTTTTGGGTCAGCAGTTTGCTAAGCTGGAACCTAAGGCAAATTACTTAATTTTTTTGTTGCCTAAGTTCCCTATATACAAATGCAGTAAATCATTATAATTCACAGGGTTATTGCTAGAATTAAATAATATAGTGTTAGACATTATGTTTAAAATGAATATATATTTAAGCTAAAAAATAAAAATGACACACCCAAGACACAGGAAATATAATTATTTTGCTTCTTCTTTTTTTTTTTTTTTTGAGACAAGGTCACTATATAATCCAATCTGGCCTTGAACTTTCCGTGTAGTCTAGGCTGACCTCGAACTTGGGGTGACCCTTCTGCCTTGGCCTCTGAGGATTACAGGTGTGTGTGGCCAGCAGTTCCATTTTGTTCCTTGATTGTATCCTTCTGTTCCTCCAGCTCTTAAATCATGTAATGTTATACATTTTGAACTTCACTTACTTGATGTCATACTAATCTTTAGTTAACATCATGGGTTTTTTTTTTTTTTTGAGCCAGGGTCTCGCTTTTTTTGTAGTTGAGGCTGTCTCTGAGGTCACTATATAGCCCAGGCAAGCCTCGAACTCAGCAATCCTCCTGTCTCTGGCTCCCGAGTGCTGGGATTACAGGCCTGAGCCACCACGCCCGGCACTGTGGTATGTGGTATTGATGGCTGGTGGGCGTGATTCTCCACGCCCAGCATTGTATGTGGTTACCAGGGATTGAACTCAGGACCTTGCACTTGCGAGGCAGGTGCCAGAACCACTGAGCTAACCCTCCGGCCCTAGTTAACATCATGTTTAACATCGTGAGGGAGTATTAGTGGCAATACATCTTTTACTATAATAAATTTTTAAAAATGTAAATATTCACAGTATAGTTTGATCACACCTCACAGTATTCATTAGTGTTAAATCCATTCGCAGTGTTATGCAGTCAATATACAAAGCCCTTTATCTTTTTTTTTTTTTTTTTTGAGACAGGGTCTCACTTTGTAGTTCAGGCTGGCCCTGAGCTCACTATGTAGCCCAGGCAAGCCTCGAACTCAGCAATCCTCCTGTCTCTGCCTCCCGAGTGCTGGGATTACAGGTGTGAGCCACCACGCCCGGTACTGTGGTATGTGGTATTGATGGCTGGTGGGTGTGAGTCACCATGCCCAGCATTGTATGTGGTTACTGGGATTGAATTTAGGACCTTGCACTTGCAAGGCAGGCGCCAGAACCACTGAGCTAATTCTCCGGCCTCCACAAAGCTCTTTATCTTGCAAAACCAAAGCATTATATCTATTTAACTCCCCCCTTCTTTGAGCACTTGCTGCAGGTCTCTGTTTAGGCCCTGTGAATTTACTGCTTTAGGTGCCTCTTTCTTTTTTTTATTGGTACATTTTAATGGTACATTATATATACACATCACAATTACACTCCACATTGAGAATTTGTACCAGTATATGACACAACTTAATTCTCATTTTCCCTCTCCCCTACCTGCCCTATCTCCCCCCACTCCATATACACAAGCATTGATTTATTTTTTTTTTTGAGACAGGGTCTCGCTTTGTAGTTCAGGCTGGCCCTGAGCTCACTATGTAGCCCAGGCAAACCTCCAACTCAGCAATCCTCCTGCCTCTGCCTCCCGAGTGGTGGGATTATAGGCGTGAGCCACCACGCCTGGCCATTGTTTCCTTTTTTTAATGTCAATTTTTTTCTTTCTTCATTTTTTACCCCTAAGCCCCATTACCCTTTGAATATTTACTATTTCACAATATCAATCATGCATTCTAGAACACATTTCTAGAGGAATTTATAACTTCATTTCTCATAACAGAAAATATACGATATTCACACATTTGTGACCTATTTATTACACTTATGAGCATGTCCTGAAGGTATGTCCATTGGATTATTAATGATTCAATCTCATCATACTTTATGGTAGAGTAATACTCCATTTTATAAAAAATTCCACATCTTTTTTATCCAGTCTAGAGTTGATGGGTATGTGGGTTCTTTCCAAGATTTAGCTATCACAAACTGAGCTGCTGTAAACATGGGTGCACGTATGTCACATATGCTATAAACATGGGTGCACATATGTGATAGGAATCTCATAATTCTTTTGTGTATACCCCCAGCAGGGGAATAGCAGGGTCAAATGGAACCTCTAATCCTAGGGGTTTTTTTTAAAATTGAATTCTTTATTGGTCTAATTTATATACATCTCACACATCGCTTCTCGGCCTTTGAGCTAAGATCAAGTGTATATACATCTCACAATCACACATAACATTGGGGAATTTGTACCAATATATGACACAAATTAATTCTCATTTTTACCCATATCCCTACCCACCCACACCTCCCCACCCCCTATATACATGCTCTTTTATTTTCTGTCAGAATCTTATTTATTCCTTCCCCTCATTACATTCCCACACCAAATTTCCTTTGGAAATTTCCCATTCTACAAAAACTGTCATACTATCTAGAGCTCATTTGCATCTATAGGTGCTCATATCAAAGAGAAGATCCGGTATTTGCCTACCTGTGATCTATTTATTTCACTTATTAGTGTGTCCTCCAGGTGCATCCATTTGCATTTGCATATAAATAAATCCATCTTGTCATTCTTTATGGCAGAATAATACCCCATTTTATAAAAAAACCCACATCTTCTTTATCCATTCTCCAGTTGATGGGCATTTGGGTTGTTTCCAAGACTGAGCTATCACGAACTAAGCTGCTATGAATAAGGATGTACATCTGTCTTTCCAATGTGATTTTTAAAAATTCTTTTGGGTGCCGGGCGTAGTGGCTCACACCTGTAATCCCAGCACTCAGGAGGCAGAGACAGGAGGATTGCTGAGTTCAAGGCTTGCCTGGGCTACATAAGTGAGCTCAGGGCCAGCCTGAACTACAAAGCGAGACCCTGTCTCAAAAAAAAAAAATTATTTTGGGTATATTCCTAGCAGGGGGATAGCAGGGTCAAATGCAGCCCTTAGTCCTAGTTTTCTGAGAAGTCTCCACACGGATCTCCACAATGGTTGCACAAGTCTGCAATCCCACCAACAGTGGAGAAGGGTTCCTTTCTCCCCACAGACTCATTAGCATTTATTGTTGGTTGATTTTGTAATAGTGGCCATTCTTTGTGGAGTGAGATAAAATCTCAGTGTTGTTTTCATCTGCATCTCTCGAATGACCAGTGATGTTGAACATTTCTTCATATGCTTCTTAGCTGCTTTGACTTCTGCTTCTGAGAAGTGTCTGTTCATTTCAGGTGCCCATTTTTAAACTGGGTCTTTAAATTTGGGGGGACTGATTTTTGTAAACTCTTCATATGTTCTAGACAGTAGAGGAATTTGTCTGAGGAATTACTGGTAAAGATTTTTTCCCATATTGTTGGTTGCCTTTTTGCTCCACTGATGGTTTCTTTTGTTGAGCAGAAGCTTTTTAATAGAAAGAGATCCCATTTGTTGATTTCTTCTGATAATTCTCATGCTATAGAGGTTTTGTTCATAAAATTTTTCCCTAAGGCAATGTCTCCAGAAGTTTTACCTAACCTGTTTTGCAGCAGGTTTAGAGTCTCTGTTTTAATACTTGGGTCTCTCATCCACTTTGATTTTAGTCTAGTACATGGTAAAAGAAATGGATCTAGCTTCAGTCCCTTTTTCAATAGCACCCAGAAAAATAAAATATCTAGAGTCAATCTAACAAAGGAGGTAAAGGACCTCTACTCTGAAAATTACAACGCTCTGAAAAAGGAGATTAAAGAGGATATCAGAATATGGAAAGACATCCCTTGTTCCTGGATAGGAAGAACCAACATCATCAAAATTTCTTTAGTCCCACAACTATTATATAGATTCAGTGCAATCCCGATTGAAATCCCAACAGCATATTTCACAGAGAAAAGCATCCAAAAATTCATCTGGAACCACAAGAGACCTAGAATAGCAAAAGCAATTCTAGGAAACAAGGACATGGCAGGGGGTATCACTTTCCCCAACTTGAAACTTTACTGCAAAGCCACAGTGATAATAACAACATTGTACTGGCAAAGAAACAGATCTGAGGATCAGTGGAATAGATTAGAAGATCCAGAAACAATGCCAGATACACTAAGCCACCTCATCTTTGACAAAGCAGCCAAACATCCTCAATGGAGGAAAGAGAGCCTCTTTAATGGTGCTGGAAAAACTGGGTTTCAACCTGGGTGCCTCTTACTAGTGGAATCAAGGTGTTT
>PVIC010009562.1:0-31233 GCA_004025085.1 Thryonomys swinderianus
TTTTTTTTTTTTTTGAGACAGGGTTTCACTTTGTAGTTCAGGCTAGCTCTGAGCTCACTATGTAGACCAGGCAAGCCTCAAACTCAGCAATCCTCCTGTCTCTGCCTCCCGAGTGCTGGGATTACAGGCGTAAGCCACCACGCCTGGCTCATTATAAATTCTTCAACAGCATCGCAAGTTTAAATAACTTTCTGCTGTACCTTTGTATTTTATTCAAGACTATATTCTGTTTCAGCTTTTGCTTATGATTTTCATTCATTTTTTTCCTTTTTTATTTTGTTTTCTGTTTTTGTGCCACTATTTTATCAGAGCTTATATTTTATTTTTTTCATCTCTTTCCTGTTCAGTATATTTCACACATTTTGTTCAGATATATCCTAATTGGATTCTCTTTGAAAACCATTCACCCCTTATTTCAGTTTTTCCTACTTCTCTGAGCTTCACTTTGAATTCTTTCAATCCCTGTCTGAATTTTTAGGAGGATTCAACATTTGACTTGAACTGTGTGAAACAATTCTTGGGAAATTTATTGTTCACAAAACTCTATATTTTTCCTCAGAAAACAAGAAATCTTGTATTCTCTTGGCCCTGAAAATAAGAGCAATACAATCACAAATATTTTTTAGTTTTTTTATTTGTCCAGTCTTTCTTACCCATCCCCTTAGGAAATTTTCTCCAAACTGAGTAGTATTCAAGTGAATTATCAGGATTTTACAGAATTTCTTTGCTAAGTTGTTTTCTGGTATATCAGAACCCCTGGAATTTTTTTGTCTTTTTGCCACTTTTCAAGATTATGGTATATGGTTGTCATTTTCCTTTACTTTCCTACCTACTTAGTTTTTCTTTTAGTTGAATTCTTTATTGGTACAATTTATATACATCTCACAATCACACATAACATTGGGGAATTTGTACCAATATATGACACAGTCAATTCTCATTTTTACCAATATCCCTACCCACCCACATCTCCCCACCCCCTATATACGTGCTCATTTATTTTCTTTCAGAATCGTATTTATTCCTTCCCCTCATTACATCCCCACACCAAATTTCCTTTGAAAATTTCCCATTCTACAAAGACTGTCATACTTTCTAGATCTCATTTGCATCTACAGGTGCTCATATCAATGAGAAGATCCAGTATTTGCCTATCTGTGCTCTATTGATTTCACTCATTAGTGTGTCTTCCAGGTGTATTCATTTGTATACAAATGAATCAATCTTGTCATTATTTATGGCAGAATAATACTCCATTTTAGAAAAAAAAATCACATCTTCTTTATCCACTCTCCACTTGATGGGCATTTGGGTTGTTTACAAGACTGAGCTATCACAAACTGAGCTGCTGTGAACAAGGGTGTACATCTGTCTTTCCGATATGATTTTTTAAAATTCTTTTGGGTATATTCCTAACAGGGGTATAGCAGGGTCAAATGGGACCCCTAGTCCTAGTTTTCTGAGAAATCTCCACACAGATCTCCACAATGGTTGCACAAGTCTGCAATCCCACCAACAGTAGAGAAGGGTTCCTTTCTCCCCACAGCCTCGCCAGCATTTATTGTTGTTTGATTTTGTAATAGCGGCCATTTTTTGTGGAGTGAGATGAAATCTCAGTGTTGTTTTCATTTGTATCTCTCGAATGACCAGTGATGTTGAATATTTCTTCATATGTTTCTTAGCTGCTTTGAACTCACAAAAATTAATCGCTTTTTCTGGTTAATTAGGCTTCAAGAGGAACAATTTCTGTGCTTTTCTTTTATTCCTTTAGTTATTATTTCATAATCTTCTATGTGGATCATTATTTTCATTCAGTTCGTATTATTCCAAGCTTTCATTTGTTTTGTGTAGTGTATATTAGAGACTATAATAAAATATACTGGCAAATGTATAATTAAGTTGTAACTCTTTGTTATTGTCTTTTCTTTAATTTTTTTTTTTGAGACAGGGTCTTATTTTGTAGTTCAGGCTGGCCCTGAGTTCACTATGTAGCCCAGGCAAGCCTGGAACTCAGCAATCCTCCTGCCTCTGCCTCCTGAGTGCTGTGATTACAGGCATGAGCCACCATGCCCAGCACTGTGGTATGTGGTATTGATGGCTGGTGGGCGTGAGTCACCACACCCAGCATTGTATGTGGTTATCGGGATCAAACTCAGGGCCTTGTGCTTGCAAGGGAGGTGCTGGAACCACTGAGCTAAATCTCTGGCCCCTGTCTTTTCTTTAATTTTTGAGGCTAGGGAAATGCTCTACCACCTAGCTACATCCACAGCCCTTTGAATTATCTGCAAGGAGATAATTGTAACTTTCAAGGTTACACTTTTGAGAGCAATGTGAAAGGAATATATTGGCCATGAACCTCTTAAGTGTAGAAGTCTGACTATAAATACATAGAAAGTTTTAGGCTTTCTGTGTACTATACTACCTGGCAAGCTGAATCCATACAGATGTCCCATATTATAATGATGGACTTCACATATCCTGGAAGAGAAAATATGGTGTCTTTATATATTCAAAGTAGAATTTCTAGGTTTTACAGTCACATTTCTGAATGGACAAATTATGCTCTTCTCATCCCCTAACTACTAGATATCCATTCATTAATGTCTAGCTTCAGTCTAAACCAACATCCTTCAAGCAAAGTGAATGATTTGGGCCAAAACTGGGTAAACTTAATCTTAAACAAGCACCCAGCTAACTTATTTTTGCTTACCCCAGGTACAATACTTTTAAACTTCAAACCAAAGACAAGGTTACTTCAGTACCCTTGGAGGATGCTTTGTTTTATTCCGTAGGATAAGTATAAACCTAGCCAAAGAAAACATAGAGGCAATGACAATGGAAAATGTCAAAACAGGAGTTCATCCAGTTATCATCAAGATTCCAAACTTTGGGTACATTTTAACTTTGGAAAGTAAGTGATTACCCATATTTTACTATGTTATATTGTATTTTAGAACAATTTCCATATAGTATTGTAAATTATGCTGAGAAGAATAGGACTGGGTGGCAGTTGTATACTGGTACATGTTTAGCAACTTGCTCCCATGGGGTAGGATGAAACCAAACTCTGTCAACTTTTCAATTGGTAAAATACTCCCATTCTGGATAATTTTAGGGTACCAACATGATGTCACTGGACTTTACGCTGAGATTAGACACACCACAGTCGGCTCACATGAGGTAGTAGGAATCAGTTCCAGCATGCTAGTGGTATAGTTTAAAATATGGTATTGTAAGAACTTCATGAATAGTTTAAACATACCCAAGATTATCCCTCACCTACTAACACCCCAATGCAATTGTTTCCTGCTTGGAAGGAAGGAATGTTATTGGAATCTGAGGTTAACAAAGAGAAACCCATTTTTGTCTCTAAGTAACTTAGAATAATCCCTTGTATCCAAAGCTTGAAAAACTTTAAAAGATAAATAGTTTTGCCCTTTAGAATTCTTTTTTTATAAAATATTTCAGGTACTAGTATGAATATTTCAGGTACTAGTATGAAGCTCTATTATTATAACTTTTTTACTTCTGGAATTACAGTTTTTAATGAAGATTACACAAATATCTTTTATAAATTAAGGCAAATCCCACATATAATTAACCCAAACCACAGTATGAATAAATAACAGTTACTCCTGCAAGGTTATATCATACCCTGTTCAGTGACAACTGCAGCTGTGCCACTATTTAAAGTGTTGTTGCAAAATTAATATAATGTATTATGAAAAAATGTTATGAGCAGCTCTTGGAGAAGAGAAATCTTGGTGGGTGGTAGAGGGAAAGAGAAAGCAATAACAGAGCAGTCTAAAAGAGAACTTTAGCTATCTTGATTTATTTGTAAGTAATCTATAAAATCCTCTCAACTGGGCACCACCAAGTTCAATGCAAAATCCCATCTTCTTTTATTTCTCAACCAAAACTCAAATATTTTATCCTCTAGAACTTCACTATTCTAGGCTCTCCTTTTCAAGTTTCCAGTGATTAACCTTGAAGGGATAATGTCTAGTACTATAGATTGACTAAACCCCGCTAGGAAAAATAATGTGTCTTTGGAAGATTTCTACAAAACACAAAACCCTCACTCAACTTTTAAAGAGTGTGGCTTATAGAGTAAATGAAACTGCTCCCCACAGCACCTTGGATAAGGGGACAAGGCATTTAGTGACTCCATATGACCAGTTAGGTATCCATTCACTCTAGGCCAGGCCAACCTATTATGAATGTTGAAATAATGAATTTCTCAAAACAACTTAGTATAATTTATTATGCATGAGGTTAACATTAGAGTAGTTGGGAAACTGAGTTAGCCTGAAGAAAAAAGTCTTACTACAAATTGAGATCCCCGAGAATCATCCCCTGAGATGAAGTTTAACACATACTACATTTATTAAGGAGTGTTCTTGGAACCAACACTTTGGAAGAAAAGGAAGGAAAAAAGTGGTAGGCACAGATGCTGAGCTACAATGTCAGCCCAATAATAGCTTCAGACAAACCCAAAATGAAATCTGGAATGACAGTGACTCCATAGAGTGGTATTAAAGTAGGCCCTACATGAATCAGTCAGCGCATAGAAAGCACTTCAAAAACAGTTGTGACTTTAGACAAGACTCCCCTCCACAATTGCAGCAATCTCTAAAGGACTGAAAACTGAAGGCTATTTACTGCCACTGCTCCTTACAGTTAGGACAGCAAATCCTTTAGTGGAGAGAGATCTAACCATTATATCATACTGTCTATGGTGAATCTTCAGAGTAGTTTTTAAACAGTGGTCTGACTCAGTATCATACGTGTGTACAACACATTCCTGTGCAGAATATGCCTTATAACATACAGTAGGAAAGGGGACAGGAAAATACACATTTCTATGACTCTAAAGGCATAGACTCCAGTTGCATCAACACATGTAATAGATGAATATCTGTTCCCAAGGGAAGACTATACTCAACAATAATCTTTTCCTTTAAAGCATACCACAATAG
Source organism: Thryonomys swinderianus (assembly GCA_004025085.1). Lineage (NCBI taxonomy): Eukaryota > Metazoa > Chordata > Mammalia > Rodentia > Thryonomyidae > Thryonomys > Thryonomys swinderianus. The sequence continues at coordinate 4,980 of PVIC010009562.1, forward strand.
ATAACCATTCTTATTTTGTCCAATAATTCCCTCTCAATTTAAATATAGATGTGTGTCACGTACTGGCACAAAACCTCAATGTTGATGTGATCATATGTACATATAAAATGTACCAATAAAATCAATTTTAAAAATTAAAAAGTAGAAAAAATAAATAGATATGTAATTTACTGCTTTATATATAACTGGAGCTGAATTTCACTATGCACTCTACTTTAAAGAGTAATAATTTATTAGCCAAAACAGGCTCTACTGTGAAGGTTTGCTTTTACTTTCTAGTTGACCTCTCAAAATGTCAGTACTTCCTGAATTGCACTGTATTTAAAACCAGTCCATCATTCAAGCTCATTAAATCCTCATTTATCAGAGAGCTTCACTGGAATGGAAGAATACAACAAAGGCACAATTTGAAGCTTCTAAATAAAATGAAGAAATGAATGGAGTGGGTAAAGGAGGGCATAGGAACAGACTGGGTCAAAGATAGACTGTTGCAGAAGACTGCTACTTTTCAAGTTTTGCTTATTTTATGTCCTTCATGTATGAAGCACTGTATGATATATTTGCCCAGTATTTGATGGAAAATAGAGAATGTCTTTATTAATTATTTAAATAACTAGGATGTAGGGAAAGGGGATGAAACTAGAACTTCTGCAGTTAAATTCTGACCTCCTGTGAAACCGACAGCACAAGGTGAATTAATTAATATATAGACAGAAATAAGACTTAGAGAAGAAACTGAACTTGGGCCTGATCCATGCTACTCTGGGCAGCAAAAACGAAAGACTCAAGCTTGCCACACTTTTATTCAGTATATCAAGAGTAATATAACAGATCACTTAGAGGCCAGCATGTAACAGGTGTCTCAGAGGGTAGTAGTTTGGGTACATCATGAGTAACAAATGTAACAGGTCACTCAGAGGGCAGAGGACTTGTGTATTCTAGAACAATGAGGAATTATGTAGATGAAGGTCCTAGGTCTTCAAACTGGTGTACTTCTTCCCTGGAGCAACAAAGTATGTGGGACCACTGGGGCCTTTGTTGTTGCAGAAGGCAAAGATAGAGTTATGTCTGAATATGCTCTAGATGGCCTATAGGCAGGAAAACTAGACCTAATCATAATTTTATTTGTGAAAATATTTTTTCCTGAAAATATATAGGATTGCCGGGCGTGGTGGCTCAGCCTGTAATCCCAGCACTTGGGGGGCAGAGACAGGAGGATTGCTGGGTTCGAGGCCTGCCTGGGCTACATAGTGAGCTCAGCGCCAGCCTGAACTACAAAGCGAGACCCTGTCTCAAACAAAACAAAACAAAAAAAATATATATAGGATTGTTCCCAACACCAGGAAGCAAAATAACAAGCATATTCTTAACCAAATATGACTTCCAAGCAATGCAAATGTAGTTTAAAAATAAAAGATAGTTTAATACTAACATAATTAAGTTCAAATTGATAGAAAAACTCAACTGTAAAGATCTCTGTACATTTGTACACATGATTTCTTTCACCTGGAGCACTCTCCTAGCTTCCATACTCCTAAAGCGTAACTGCTCTATGAGTCTAACTTTAAAACCACAAAATCTTCCCCAAACATTCCAATCACATTTCCTATCCAACTCCATAACATCTAGTGTCTGCTAAATGTCTGATGTCTGCTGGTTGGGGTATGGCTCAGTGGTAGAATGCTTGCTGCCATGTATGAGCCCTGAGTTTAATTGCCAGTGGGGAAAAAAAATATTACACAAATACCTGATGCTCTTCAGTGTTTTGGGTTGTATTTCTATTAACTATCCATTATGTGTCAAGTTCAGCTTTATCATCTTTACATATTTTGCCAGACTGATTCTATGTATGCTCCCTTTCATCAGGCTGGGACTCTGCCCAGATGACATTCAAGAGAACACAGGCTTACATAGATGATTAGGTCCTGCAGAGAAGGCAATGAACTGAGCTTAAATATATCACAGAGTAGATAATTTCTACTGCTGTATATATTGTATATGGTACTCACTTCCCTCAGGTCAACTATACACTTAAGAGAAGGAGCTATGTATAATATCTCTTTCTCATATGTCTGTGTGCCTACCACCATATCTCAATGACAGTAAATACCCTGCACATATATGAAAAGACAGTACAAAAAGATATAAATGGGCATGTCAATGAGAAGATTCCTACATACATTTCAGATGATTATTCCTGAAGAACTCAAACTTTATTGTAAGGTACAGTTCATTAAGAGACTAAGGAAAATTTTGTATCAGTCTTTCTCTGTCTCCACATGCTAGTGCCAATTTGTGACTCAGTTAAGAGCTTGGCTTTCTCATACAGTACTACAGCAGCAAGTGACTGGGAAAATCGATTAAAGTGAGGTTATCAATGGCACGAAGGAGCTTAATATAGATACATGTCTGGCTGCCTTTTATTGGAATAAATTGAAATTATTTATCTTCAAATGATAACAATACAAATGCAAACACTTGGCAGTTCCTTGAATATATAAAATGAAGGATTACCCTCACACCCACATTTATATCCTATAGAATGCACAGCACTGAGAAAAGGCCAGAAAAGTGACAACTCCTTAATTAGTTAGCGCTCAGTGACAAATTGGAGAAACTTGCTTTGGAATCTACAGGGAGGGAGGAGATTGTAGATTGGTTTAAAAGTCTCTCTTTCTTCTCTATTATATGTTCCACAAAGCATGCATTTTTATTTCATTGTTAAAGATGTACAAACCCAAAGGAGCAAGATTCACTAAATACCATGCTAAAAACCAAATGAAAGGTTTTGCTTCATTTAGTACCTGAATCAACACTACTTTACATATCAATGCATACGTGAAACCTCTTTTTACCAATTATTCTTGTGATACGAGAAAAGCAATTAGATCCAACTACCAAATTTTATTCATCAGCGCCCTTGATACATCAGCTATTTGAAAAAAAATTCAGTATTTTTGCTTAAAATGTTACCTTGTAGGCAGTTGTACCCTCCTTCTAGAGTTATGACTCAAATTATTTATTGAGTTACATCAAATGCCATACAGAATTCAGTAATGATGGCTGTATGCAATAATTATATGCTACATTGCCTCCACTGGAAACCATGGTAACTGATCAGTTACTGTTTCAGCCTGCCACCATAACTGAAAGTGAGACAGAGAGAAATATACCTATCATCACACAGCGTCGATCTTCAGATAATGGTGGAGGGAGGAGTCATTTATAATTAAGCTAATGTACTTTTCTAATTATAGCCACATTTCCCCTGGTATTGATTAATAGCAGTCGTGAAAGAGGATAAGGAGAGAGAAGAAATGAGAGATGGATGAGAAGATTCAAAGATTAGCAATAAAATCATTTTTGAGCAGTATCTTCCTTTTATAAGACTATCTGCCACAATGATAAAAATAAAAAGTATTTTCTTAGAAATAGATAATAGTCAATTACAGACTTGGTTTTCAGCCTTTCTGCCTAAGAGGTGATTTGGAGAATATTCCCTCCAGTCTCTTACTTATAAATTACTTTCAGAATCTTGTAAGATGAGTCATCTAGACTAAACTGGACCATATTACGTGACAAAGGTTTCACTACTCCTTTACTTGCTGGATCGTGGCATTAGCAGGAAGCTCCTCCAAATCCCATGAATTGAAATCTGCCTGTAGACATCTAGCTACTGCTAGATTGCTTATACTGTCCTATTTGGAAGATCCTAGACCATGCTAGACTCATTTCTTACTTATCTAGAATGTTCTGTTCTTCACATGGCTGGCTCTGTCTTGTTACTCAGGGTTTAGCTCAAATGTAATTTTCCCAGAGAAGACATCTCTGCCTACCTGACCCCAAGAACTGAACTAGATTCCTTCAAATCTCTTGCATCACCTGGAGAGCACCTCCCACTTTTGGAAACGTTAGCATGTGTTCATTTATATATATGTATTACCTACACACATAATGTACCATGTACCACATGGCCACTGGGCTGCTAACTCCTTGAAAATGGTCACTTGGTCTTTCTTTTCCTCAACAGCAACTTCAATGTTTATTCCTTCTCCAACACCAGGCAGTCATTCTCCAAAAAATAAATAAATAAATAGAATATACTTACTCTTGAATTTACCCTACTTAATATATCTAGTATACAATATGTATTAATAGGTGCTCAATAACTGATAAATGAGGAAAAGGAACTATAAAAGTGAATCAATTAAATTTTAAGACTTTTTTCCTTGTGGCATGCCTCCAAATACTTGAAGAAAATTATCCTACTTTATTGGTGACTCCTCTCAGAACTATACATTAATCATTTTTTTCAATTCTCCCTAGTACTTATTTTCAAAATTTCTCAACACTTCATCATCTCTGGCAGTTTATTAACCATCTACACTACAATCTGGCATACAGAACTGAGCAAGAGTTCCCCACATATGATTACAGTTTTGCAGCCTGGTAACCAACAGACATGACCAAAATAATGTCCCTCAATGAGAGCTGCCCCGACTGCTCATTAAACAACTAGTTTCCCAGAATGATGGGACTGCCATGTCTCTGGAATGGTAAGGTAAGCAGGTGTGATACAAGGCAGTGCTTCTCAAATTTTTCTGTGCAGTTACATTCCCTCAAGATCCCTGCCTCTTCACAGTCATATTTCAACTCTGTCTTAAAATCATAACCAATGACATCAAAATAAATTGTACAAATTCTAATTCAGTTGACATGAGGTAAGGCCTAAGATTCCACAGTTCTAAAAAGCTGCAGGAATCTGGCCCCTACTTTGAATAGGAAAGCTGTAGTGGAATTATGAAATTGGGAATAAGAGAGATAAATATGAATTGAGGCTGTAACATTATTACTACCAGATAGGTAGATGCATTCTTTGAATTTGTTCATATATAAATTAGAGACAAATATAACTGAAGTGGAAAGTGGCCATAAAGATAAATATGATTGTGAATACCTAAGCACAAAGTAGGCATATAAAAATAGCTTCTTAATGAACGGCTCTCTACAAATGGAAGTTTGGAGTTTATAATCAGGCAGGGGGAAAAACACTGGCACTTTTTACAGAAACACATTCTAAGCCAAATTTTCTCTCATCCAGCATTTGTACAGTTGATTTTTAAAAACTTGGTACAAGATTTAACATTTATAACAATTAAATTTCATCTTGTTAGCTTTGGCCAGAGTTCTGGCCTGTCAAGATTGTTTTGAATTAAGCTTCAGTTCGTCAGTGCATGAGCTATTGCTTCAAACTTTAGGTCATCTGCATATTTTATAAGTGTACCTTCCATGTCCTTCTACATATCATTACAACATTGAGTAGGACAAGACCAAGGCCAAAGATATTCCTCATTTTGTTTTGAAAGAGTATAGATAGGGTATGGAAAGATGCTGAAATTGTTTTCTTTTTTCTTTTTTATTGGTATGCTTGTTAAATATAATAAATATATTAATTATGGGGAACTGGTACATATGCATTTTGTATTTTAATCATTTTTACTTCACTGTTCTCTCTGCTCACCCTTCTCTGCAATCCCCAGGCCCTTTTCACATCTCCAGAGCCTATCTTCCTGTTTGCTATCATCTATCTTTTTTTACACTCCTTAAATTATTTAAACTTGGGCCGGAGGGTTAGCTCAGTGGTTCCGGCACCTGCCTCGCAAGCGCAAGGTCCTGAGTTCAATCCCCGGTAACCACATACAATGTTGGGCGTGGAGACTCACGCCCACCAGCAATTAATACCACATACCACAGTTGCGGGTGTGGTGGCTCAAGCCTGTCATCCCAGCACTCAGAAGGCAGAGACAGGAGGATTGCTGAGTTCGAGGCTTGCCTGGACTACACAGTGAGCTCAGAGCCAGCCTGAACTACAAAGCGACACCCTGTCTCAAAAAACAAAAAACAAACAAACAAAAAAAAATTATTTAAACTTTAGACTTCACATACAAAAGAAACTATGTTACATTTAATCCTTGTGTTCAATTTATTTCACTTATAATAATGGTTCCAAGGTGCATCAGTATTCCTACAAATGACTCAAATTTATCCTTATTTATGGCTAAGTAGTACTCTATTATGTATATAAAGAGTATACATTTACAGGTATCCATGCATTTGTTGATGGATGCAGACACTGCTTTCAGGATGTAGTTATTATGAGTTGTACTGCCATGTGTGTATATATGGATATATCACTGTAATGTGATGCCTTTAATTCTTTGGGGAAGGTATCCTGAAGTCATATAAGTAGGTCCAATACAATTTCAATTTTTAGTTTTTTGAGGAATCACAATAATGATTTCCATAGTGGTTGTACTATCAAGTTTACATCTTAACAATGTATAAGTGTTCCTTTTTCCCCAAGCCTCACCACCATTTGTTATTTTTTAATTGTTAATGATAGTTATTCTTTATGGAGCAAGATGGAGTCTCAGTGCTGTTTGGATTTGCATTTCTGTAACAGCCAAAGATGCTGCACATTATTTCATGCACTTATTGTCCGTTTGTACTTCTGAAAAGTGCCTGTTCATTTCAACTGCCCATTTTTTATTGGATCTTCTATTTGGAGGTCTAATTTTTTTGAGTTATTTGTTTATTCTAGATGTTAGTACTCTATTTGTGGAGTAGCTTGCAAAAACATTTCTCATTCTATGGTTATCTCATCACTCTGTAAGTTGTTTTCTTTGCTGTGCAGAAGCTTTTCAATATGATATAATCTAATTTGTTGATTGCTGGTGTTATTTTCTGTATAATTGGATTATCTTTCATTTTACCTATTTTACCCTTTATCAGATTCAGTGTTTTGGTTTTTGTATCTAGGTCTTTGATTCATTTTTATTTTATTTTAGTACAAAGCAAGAGATGCTTGTCTAGATTCATTCTTCTGTGTCTAGGTAACCAGTTTTCCCAGAACCATTTGTTAAAGAGGCTAATTTTTTTACTGTATAGTTTTGGCCCTTTTGTTGAAGATAAGATGTTGAAATTGCTTGATAAGCTATAAATTCATATAATTAAATATCATCTAGTACATATTCATATTTTCTCTACATAGATTCCATATAGTATTTTGTGAAATATATAAATTAAATGAAAACACATCAAGTTCATGAAATTCTTCTCTTTCTAACTAAAACTTAAACTAAAATCTAAACACAATTAGTTCGGCATGATTTATTCTCAGTGAGCCTCTATTACCTTCTAGTAATCCTGGTTTTCTCAACGTTCAAAAATAACTTGTTAAAAAAACATTTTGTAATTTCAACAAGCAAGGTAGCATTAGAGTTACTGCTGGCATACGTATTCTGTGATTGAAAGCTGTAGGAATGTCTTATTTTTTTTTAATTTTAGGGTTTATTTTCTTGTTAATCATTTCCATCCTACACTCTCTCTCTCTGTTTTTAGTACCATTATTTTCAAAATAAAATACATGCTTAACATGAGAATTGTACAATTCTGGGTATTGTTTCTTCTACAATACTTCTTTTTGAAAATATACTTTAAAAATCTAGACTGAGAGAGCTTACTGTGAAGCAATCGTAGACTTTGCAAATGGCTGCCTCTCCAGCAACATGTTGTAGTTTCAGAGTTTCCTTCTCAGTTATATTTCAGCTGGTTTTAAACTGTTTTTATTTATTTTTGAATTGACAGACAACACTGTATATTTTTATCATGTATGATACTATGGAGTATTTATACATTGTGAAATGGTTAAATCTAGTTAATTAAATTAAAAAACAACTGGCAGTGAGAAAAAACTTTCTTTTTCTAAGCACTTTTAGAATAATAATGATCTTTTTAGTTTAAATTTTTGTTTTATTTTGACATTGTAAAACCACACCTCCATCATTCATATTAATGTAAAATTCATACACAATGAGTCAGTTTTTTAAAAGTGAAACATTTTAATTTATTTGAGCTACTATGATTTTCCTTCCAAGTAAAATATACTCAAGTATCACCTACACATGCACATAACACCCACGCACACAGCCCCACACACATACACAACTATGGGCCAATAGGTTTCTTGGTTCACCATTTGTATTCTCACTATTCCTTCACAGGTCTCTTTTTAATAGCCTACATGGTAAACATTAGTGCTCTAGATGACATGAAATCTAGTGACAGATATCACGAGGCGACTAGAGTCAACCCTATTTGCAACCCTTTGTGAGCTAGATTCAGGTTGCCAATAAGATTTATGCTAGCCTCTGAAAACAAGGAAAGAAACTAAGTGTTAGTCAGTCTTTGGGGGAGGTGTGGGTGTGTTTGTGTCATGCAAGAGGTGGTTAAATTAGTTTTTCAGTGGCAAAATGGGGCCATTTGAATATATTAAGATGACTTTTTAACTGAGTCATTTAATAGAAACAAAACAATTGTATAAAGATGTGAGTAAGGAAGGTATAGTTTTACAATGTGGACTCAGGGAGAAATGGTAATTAGATGAATTTTGCATAGCTAGTAAGAGATGCAGCCTGGATGACACTGCAATTTAGGAGACTCAGAAAACTAGGACCCAAGCACAAGCACTGTTGACAGCTAAGTAGAGAAGTGGAGAAGGGGAAGGGCATCTCAGAGTTAGGCAGAATAAGAAAAGTATATGGAGAAGGGTACTTTAGTCTTTGTAAACTCTATTCATATTCACAATGCCCCTCCCATCTTAGTATCTCAAGGTTGTGCTGAGTGTTAAATGTTCCTTCTGACCTGTAGAGGTCAGAGGTCTCAAGAAGTTTTAGAAAGGGGAGAGAAAATGAGCTTAAATGATACATACCCAGCAGCATGAAGCCATGAGAATTTTGAGTACAGGAGTATTACATGAGGCTCCCTCCTTGATGCTATTTGGTCCTTTCCCTCTGTTGGGTCCTCATAAACCTAAGATTGGAAATGAACTCTCTCCACACATGCCTCAGGAGAACCAAGTGCTTTCACCACCTTGCCTATCTAAAGAGTCACTGGCCCATACCAAGCAGGGCTTGCTTCTGCCTTCCCAGTTTCCAGTGTATATATTTCCCCTTGGTAAAAGCTAGGTCATATTAAAGAATACCAGTTGCAGAGCAATTCTGGAATGTAGTCTTTAACACTCTTATCTCTGGGGCATTGGAGGGAAACAAGAAACAGATCTATGTGGTGTCAACCAGTATGTTGGATGATATACAACAACAAAGTACTTTTTAGATTCCCATTACCCTCTTGAAGGAATTCAGTTCCCATCTTATGCAAACTCATGGGACTGCTCCTGAGTGCACTCCCCAAGGAAAGATGTTCAAGGTTGGTGCCATCCCAATGTGTTTGTTTCCTTCAAATATTTTTACAGAATAATGAATGCTTAGTGTCTATAGCACCAATCTTGTATTTTTCCTACAACTTGTTTCAACAGCAATTAAGGGCTGAGGATTTTTTTTTTAGTTGTGTTTTTCAGGTTTATTAGAAAAACTACTGGTGGTGCTGAAAGGATAGATGAGGGCTCTCTAAGTATGACAGAGAAAGCAAAGGCAGAACTTTCAATTCCATAAAGCGTCTTAAAAACTCTCCTTTATTGCCAGTACAATCTGCCTCTGGCTTCAAAAACAATAGCTGCATCTTTTCATTCCTCTCTCTTTAAAAATATTTGCCCCTGTTCTCAAAGAGTCAAATTTTCATCTTTTCATATGCTTTCAAGAATTTATTAATCTCAGAAGTCAACTATTAGAAGAAAAAAAGGTATCAGTGAAAGAAAACAGAGTCTAGATCTGAGAGATAAAAGAACAGAAAGAAACTCAAGGGTATTTTAAAGTTATTACTGATTCTTTAACTGATGTGAAAACCAAAAGTTTACAATTCCTAAATTAGAGCCTTGAGGTAACATTAAAACATTGTATCTTTATCTGTACAACTGAAGAAACTTTGTGTAGTTAGACTCTAAAATTACCATGAAAAAGCAGATTTATGCTTTAAGGGGTCTCATATGCCTCTATTTGGGCACTAAGATATCTTGCTAAATGGAACCATCTTAAAGACTATGTTTACAGCTTTAATTGTTACAATATATTTTTCAGGTGTAATTTTGTACTAAAACCTTTATATAATTAATATTTAAAATGTCATAAGTTTGCATATACATACATATAAGTAGAGAGAGAGAGAGAGAGAGAGAGAGAGAGAGAGAAGGAGAGACATTATAGATTCATTCTACCACCACCTCAATCAAGGTAATAAACACAATAATGTCAGAATGTTTTCTTTCGTGTTTCCCCTTGTAGCTTTATGTGCATGTGTGTATATGTGAGGGATAAGAATATGACATTTACTCTACTAACAAATTTTAAGTATGAAATGCTATATCACTAACTGCTGTCACTATTTGATACAACAGATAGGGTGGAAATACTTGTATATGCATCTATCCATATGACCCCAGTTAGCAGGCACTTCCCGGTAGAGAACACTAGTTTACTCTTTGCAGGTGCACAGAGGTGGTCATCCCTTGTCGCTTGGCCAACATACCTCCCACTGTATGGAATCAACCATGAAATGCGTAAAATATCACCTTATTCTTCTTCACTATGATTATGGGAATAAGAAAAAAGAAAGGTGGCAAAGACGCATAAAGAAAAAGCCAAATTTCAAGATAGGAAGCCTGACCAAACAACTATTTTGAGGCATCCTCTGAACCATGCCACTTAATCAGTTATGATCTGGTTTATAAATCTGTTCATTATACCCATTCTTCGTATTCCTGTTTGACCCTAGATACTTCTCACAAATACTTAGGCTTGCTTTAGAGAAAAATAAGATTGTAACTGTTGCAATGTAAACTGTGGGCGATACCTTCAAAATGTATGATGGATATTGGGAAATAGAAAATATTCAAAGGGAAATTTGGTGAAGCAGTGAGTAATGAGGGGTAAGTGTCATATACTGGTACAAATTCCCAATTTTGAGTGTGATTGTGAGCTGTATATAAAATGTACCAATAAAGAATTCAATTTAAAAATGTGATGGTAATAAAAAAGAGAGCTTATAAATATAAAGCTTATGTATTTAGGGGACTGGAGGGTTGTGAGATGAGTAAGGAAATGGAAAAAATGAGAATTAAATTGTGTCATATGCTAGTACAAATTCCCAATATTGAGTGTGATCATGATGTGCATATACAATGTACCAATAAAGATAAATTTTTTAAAAGTATAGTTAAAGAAAGGTAGGAATTCAGAGACAAGATTATTTTCTATGCATGAGTGTAAGGCAAGTTGGGTTTTTTTCCCCCAAATTACAACCCCTTACATTTTGTCAAGCTTTTCTTATGTGGTACCATAATGCTACCAATAAACACAATTTGAACAACACACAACTATTCCAGACACAATAGCCTAAACCAGTGGGTTTCCATCCTTAGCATACACTAGAATCACCTGAAGGATTTGTTAAAACTCACATCACTGCACCCAGTGAGTTTGAGATTCAGGAGGTCTAGTGCAGGACCTAAGAATCAACACTTCTAGGAAATACCTAGGGGATATTGATGGCACTGGTTTAAGGAGCTCATTTTGAAAATCAGTGCTCCACTGACAGTAGTTTTAGGTCACTGATTTTGAACACTTCTTGCACACTAAAATCATTTAGGAAATTTTCAAAAACTAAAATTCTGAGGTTGAAAATAAGTCCTAGATCAATTAAAGAGAATAATGGAAAAGGTACATAACCTCAGGGTCCCTGTTTGTAGTTTTTAATGCTCTTCAGGTGACTGTAGACTATAAACAGCATTGAAAATATCTCATTCAGATAAATACCAACTCATTTCAGCTAAAAGTATCAGTCTTTCCAAAGAGGAAAATACATTTGACCTAGATTCAGTCATTAATCCTAGAGCATGTACCCTTACAATTACAAGTGATGATATGCAGTTATTTTGTGGAAGTCAGTAACATATGTCTAAATGAAAGGATGGAAAATAAAGAAACAAAACTGTTATAACCATCTATTAGTCAATTTTTGCATCACTGGTTAAAGCTTCTAGTCACATCATTATAGGGCTCGGTATATTCTGACCAACAGAGGTGGAAGAAACAATGTAATTTTCTGGAAAACCACAGAAGGGATGCAAAGAAGTGACTTCAGTACTCATGAAGACAGTGATACTGAAAGTATAGGTGCAGGTTCAGAAGAATATTATCTCAAAAAATGTGAAAATAAAGCAGAACAATGCTTCTAAAATAAGCAATGTTTTATAAATGTGATTTTAAGTATGTATTGTAATGATCGATATATTTGATATTATCAGTAGACACTTGGCCAGTCTGCATCCTTATATCCAAGTTGGTCAGTATTTTTATTCTTTCCACTCATTATTTCAATATAATCTCATACTCAGGGAATTTTTGGTAGAGAAAAATAGAGATGTCTTTTTGGATGAGGAGGTATTTGAGCTAACTTTCACACAGTAAGTAGGTAGACAACAAGTAACTCGAGGTTAGAGAATCCATTAGAGAGAAGGAGCACGTAAGTAAAGGAATGGCACCAAGAAAGCAAAAGGTCAACAGATGGATGTCAAATTGAGAAAGTAATAAATTGCTAACAAGTATGGAGACAACATCAATATTAGGAAATTTCACTTTTATTCAGTGTTTTGCAAATGATGCCTATTTCAGTATCACATTTCAGACTAGAAATCTGTTTATTGCTCCTCACCCCCCTTCAACATTTCTTTTTCTTAAGAGAGACCTTAAAGCCTCCAAACACGATTCTAAATGATGGCTTGGTACCTCTTCGATTATCATAGATAACCATGAACCTTTGGAGACTCAGAAAAAAGAGAATAGCTTGTCACATGAACTTAGTATTTCAGTTATCCATTGCCATGTACCAAGCACCCCAAATTTAGTGGTTTACAAAATCTGCTGCCAATAAACTCACCCCACAAGAGATGTGAAAATTTCTTTAGAGAGAAAGAAAATAATATAGGTTGGAGATTTATATCAACATAAAAGGAGACTATTTAAGAAGGAACAGGTGGAGGCAATAGAAGAATTTTTACTTTTCCTAATCCTGGTTGACCTAATAGATACTATTTTATTTTGTTCAAAAGCATAGTACCAATGTATTCTATGTACATCTATTCATATAGCTCATATATCTTGTGCATGTATGCATATAAATTAGTAAAACAAAAGCGATGATACAAAGGATGGAAGGAAGAAGTCAGGATTATTTAGCTATTATAATACACTCACACAACCCATGAAATGGTAGAATGCTATCTAAAAGTGGAGAACTTGTCACAAATGTATAACGTGAACTCTAGAACTATTAATAATTTTTTAAAAAGAAGTATAATTGACATGCTAAGAAACAGACAAAACATAATTACTAAAAATTCTAAACTAAGGGCCAGAGATTTAGCTCAGTGGTTCCAGCGCCTGCCTCACAAGAGCAAGGTCCTGAGTTGGATCCCCTGTAACCACATACAATGCTGGGCGTGGTGACTCACGCCCACCAGCTATCAATACCACATACCACAGTGCCAGGTGTGGTGGCTCAAGCCTGTGATTCCAGCACTCAGGAGGCAGAGGCAGGAAAATTGCTGAGTTCCAGGCTTGCCTGGGCTACATAGTGAGCTCAGGGCCAGCTTAAACTACAAAGCGAGACCCTGTCTCAAAAAAAAAAAATTCTAAACTAAAACTAAAGAAAGCAGAAAAGATTAGAGGATGAAAACAGAAACAAAGAACAAAGGCAACAAATATGAAACTAACAAATAGGATGAGCATCAGTTCAACTATAGCAGTAGCCACTTTGAATTGTAATGGTTAGAATGTATCACCAACTGGTGTATTACCATTTAAAACCCAGAGACTGGCAAAGTGGACATATAACAAAATCCAACTATATGTCCCCTACAAGCAAACCTACTTTGAATATAAAGACACATACAGATTAAAGTTAAGGAATAGAGAAAGGAATACTATGTGCATGTTAATCAAAAGACAGAGGATATAGCTATACTGATTTCAGTAAACTTCAAAGCAAGAAATGTTATCAAGAATAAAGACCAGTATCTCTCACAAACATCCATGCAAAAACCCTCAATAACATATTAATAAATTGAATCTAAGGATGTATAAAAAAATATAGGTCAGTACTAAGGTATTCAAATCAGGTTCAATAATCAAAAAATAATTAATATAATCTATCAGATAAACAGGTTAAACAAAAGTCAGATGATTGTATCAATAAATACAGAAAAAAGATCTGACAAAATCCAACATTCAGTAATGATAAAAACTCTCAATTAACTAAAAAGAAGAGGGAACATCTTCAACTTGATAAAGAATATCTGCAAAATCCTACAGCTAACTTCATATTTAACTGTGAGAAACCATAAGTATTGATACTAAAATTGGGATTGAAGGATGTCCTCTCTCACCAACCCCAAAACCTAATTGTGTGAGCCCCACAAAATGCATTAAAACACAAAAAGGAAACCAAACATACAGACCACGATGAAAAAAAATAAAACTAACCTTGCTCATAGATGATGATTGTCAGTATAAAGAATCTGAATGAAGTGCCCAAGAAATTGGAAGTAATAAGCAATCACAAGGTTGCAGTATATAAAAATACACAAAAATTAATCACTTTCCTTTATACCAGCGACAGACAAGTAGAGTTTGAAATGAACAAAATATGATTCACTTTCACATATGTAACAATCTAAAAAACTATATATAAAATCTATAATGAGGAAAACTGCAAACCTCTGATAAAATAAATTAAGGAAGAACTAAACAAATGGAGAGATGTTGCATGTTCACAGATAATAAGATTGAAAACTATCAAGAGGTACTGATATACAGGTCAATGCAATCCAGATAAAAAATCCCAGAAAATTATTTTATAGATGCTTAAAAACTGACTCTAAAGTTTCTAGGAAAAACCGAAAGATCTGGAATAACCAATACAATACTTAAGTGTAACCAATGCAAGATTTAAACTTCTTTTTTTGGCAGTACTGAGGATAATATTCCATCTCTCATACATGCTAGGCAAGAGCTTTCCCACCAAGCTACACCATAACCCAAAGCAATATTTACGATGTGGAGGAATAACGTTACCTGGCTTCAAGGCTTATCATACAGCTGCAGCAACAAGACACGGTGGTATTAGTGAAAAAGGAAACAGAACAATGGAACAGAATAGAGAATACAGAAATTAATTCACATTAATATAATCAGCCAATTTTTTTTTTCTGGTACCGGGGATCAAACTCAGACTCTTGTGTGTCCAAGGTTGGTGCAGTACCACTTGAGCTAAATCCCCAGCCCAATCGGCTGAGTTTTACAGAGGAACAAAGACAGTAAAATGGAGGGAAAAAAAAGAAACTTTTCAACAAATAATGTTGGAACAACTGGACCTCCACACAATAAAATGAACCTAGACACAGACTTTACATCCTTCACAAAAATTAGTTAATGGGCCTAACATAAAACACAAACCTCAAAATCACAGAAGATAACATAAGAGCAAATCTGGATAACTTTACTCTTAGTGATGAATTTTTAGCTGTAATCCTAAATATTAATAAACTGGATTTCATTAAAATTAAAATTTCTGTTCTGTGAAAAGACACTGTCAAAAGAACAGAAAAACCAGTCAGACCTTTGAAGAAAGCATTTGTAAAGATGCCTGGTATAGAAGCATTATCCAAAATATACAAAACCTCTTAAAGCCCAACAGTAAAATGACAAACTATATCATCAGGGAAACGCAAAATAGAAGCACTGTGAGATACCACTAGACACCCATAAAAAAGGCCAAAATCTAGAATGGTGACAATACCCAATGCTAGGAGATATGGAGCCCTGGAACCCTCATTCATTACCGATGTGAGCGCAAAATGATTCAGCACCTTTGGAGGATGATTTGGCATTTGCTTAGAAAACTAAAACTACTCTTATTACATATTCTTGTAATCATTTCATTGATGTTTACTCAAAAGAGCTGAAAACTCATATCCACACAAAACCAGTACATGGATTTTATAGCATTTTCATTCACAACTAACAACCCAGTTATGAATCAACCCAGTACTCTTTTGTAGGTAAATGAACAAGTTAACTGTAGTACACATAGATAATGGAACATTATTCATCAGTAAAAGTAAATAAACTCTCAAGCCATGAACAGACTGGAAAATTACATTACTAAGTGAAAGAAGCCAATGTAAAAAGACTACCTGCTATATTAGTCTAACTTTATTATATTCTAGAAAAGGAAAAATTATAGACAAAGTAAAAAAAAAAATCAGTGGTTTCCAAAGCTTAGGGAGAAGGGAAGAAAATGGCCAAATTATAGAGGACATTTTGGGCAGTGAAAATGCATGATACTAAAATAGTAGATACATGCTGCTTTACATTTGGACAAACACACAGAATGCACAACACCAAGAGAGGACCCTAAATTGTGGACATGGAGTGATAATGGTGCATCGATGCAGGTTTATGAACCATACCAAGTATACTATTCTGGTGGGAGATATTGGCAACTACATTTGGAGGGTACAAGGTTTAAAGGACATATCTGAAAGATCCTTATAATTTGGCTATGAATCTAAGACTGCTCTACAAAATTAAGTCTTAAAAATTCATAACAACTACTATTTGTATCACTTTTTCTCTATGCAGAACACTGGAAATTATCAATTAATTCTCACTCAATATTTAATTCTTATAACCCCCCCATTAGACCAACACCACCACCATCTCAGTTTTATAGAAGAGAAAAGGGAAGCTTGGATAGGCAATACACTTTCCTTGAAATACACAGCTAGAAGCCCAAAATGTTAGGATTTTAACTTTATTTTTCTGTAAGAAATCAGATAGTCAATCAGGTTTGGCTTTGTGGATCAAATCTCAGTCACATCCTCACAACTATTCAACTCTACTATTTTACCACCAAGTGGCTAAAGACAACATATACAGTAATGAGTATAACTTTTTCAATACAACTTCATAAAAATAAGTACTGGGCTTAATTTGATCTGTGTACTATAGTTTTCCTCTTCCCTATTGTTACCCAAGACTGATCCAAACTTATTGACTCAGATTTTATGGAAAATTGTATTGTACAGCTCTCTATCGATGTAACATCTAGCACAGAATAAAGAATGAATAGGCTTTCACTAAATCCTTACTGATGAAGTGACAGATGAATAAATTAATTCAACTAATATTTACTGAATGCCTGGTAAAGAGACACTGGTAAGAGACACTGTTATCAGTGAACAAAATAAACCCTCATTAAAGAGCTTGAAATATATAAATTTCAAAGTCATAAAAGACTGTATTAGTTTTATAATGTTCTCATAACAAATTACCACACACACAGTGGGTTAAAACAATGCAAATACATTATTTTAATATTCCATACATCAGAAACCCAAAGTGAGTCTTTCAAGGCTAAAATGAAGACATTAACAGAGCTATATTACTTCAGGATGATCTCCAAAATTTATTTCCTCATTCATTTTATGGTTCTTGGTAGATTTCAGTTCCTTAAATATAGTTTCTCCCTGTATCTCAAAAGCAGTAATGGGACACTGAGTCATTCTCCTGCCACTATCTTTTTCTCTGACTATAGCCAAGAAAGGTTCTCTGATGATAAGAACTCATGCGATTATGATGGGACCACTTGCATAATCCAGGATAACCTTCCAATTTCAAAGTTCTTAATCTTAGTCACAATAGTAAAGTCCCTTTTACTATGCAAGATAACATATTTGTAAATTTAAGGAGTAGGAAAGGAATATTTTGAAGGAGTAGCTTTATTGTGTCAACCACAAACACAATCAAAGCATTTTATGTTAAATTTGATTAATATGATTTTTCTAATGGACTATACTTCTTGTGGGTCAATATATGACATAAATTATATTTGCTGTAATCATGTGTGAAAATTCATGCATAACAGAACAAATTATATTTTCCCCAGCCTTATTCAAACATATAGACTGAGACTTACTGATTCTTGAGCCAGTCTTGAATAATGCTACTCATGTTTCCAAAACTCATGCCTAAGATTAAAAACAAGTCATATGTCATTACCATGACATTTCTTAAGTTTGGATACAGACTATTGACTGATTCTGCCTAAATATATAAAATTCACACATGGCACTGGACTGATATTCTGCCATGTCTGCCAAGATCACTTAAGAAGGCCTCGACCTGGATTTTTCCTGTTTTGTGATTTTTCCTTTTTTGTGTGATGCTGGAGTTCCAAGTCAGGGCCTCTGATCTGCGAAGCAAGTGCTTTACTACTGAGCTTCACCCCTCCCCACCCTGTGCCGCCTTGGTTTTCTGATTCGCCTTTCAAATTCCCCACAATCCCTAGATTTTTGCTACAAAACAAAAAGGTTCTCTCTCCTGAACCTTACCGATTCTTCCCATGATACTTGTGTTCTGGACACTGATCAAGTCTTCCTCCAGCTGATTATAGAAAATATCCAACCATGACCCAAGATCTCAGCTCCAGGACAGCCACTTTCTCATAGGCACAATCTTATTGATACAGACACTATCTAAACTGGCCCAAATTCCCCTATGCCACAACACTGAGGCTTGGTCTATTTATCATTCTAGCTTTTCAAATGCAAGCTTATCCTTAAACCTAGCCATTGTGGCTTGTGTCTAATGTCCTCCTAAAGCCTCGAGCAGTCTTTTTTGAAGGTAGTTAAATCTGGAATGTGTGTTGCCAGGATTAAGGGCATGTGATTGCTAAACCATTACATGTGAGTGACTGGGTTGGCACCACCCTAACCCCATAGTCTGAGTAAGATAAAAGGAGCAGAAAGACACTGTTAAGGTCCCTTGTTGCTTTTGCTACTTTGTGCATGCCATGCTGTTTCTACTGTGTTATGACTGTTTACCACCCTGCCTTGGAACCAGCAAATTAATGGGCTAAAACCGCTACAAACTATAAACCAAATAAACCTTTCCCCCTTTAACTTTTGGTTTTGAGTATTTTGTCTCAGCAGTAAGACAGAAGTCTCTAAGACACTAGCCTCATTCTGAACTCCAACCTCATGGGCATTCTTTGTCTTCCATAGTGACCCATTATCCACTCACATTCAAACCTTGGAGAAATTTTCAATTCAACTCTGCATTTGTTACTCACTTTAATTGTTATATTGTGCTAGTTACACTAAGACAAAAAATACAGAAGAGGAACTCAGTTTGGCAGGGGAAATAGAGCAAAAGTCTACTTTTTTAGAGCAAAAGTCTACTTTTTATTCCCCAGACTTTCAGAAACTCTCTCCAATGAAGTGCCCCAAATACAGGAAGAAGTCTCTTTGTAATCTCTGCAATGAAAGGAGACTTACGCAAAACCATAAAATTTCTGGTTCCAACAGACGGGACATTAATCTTGGAGTTTCAAAGATCTGGTTTCTTATCCAGCCTCTGCCGCCTACTTTGACAATTTTTTCAACTAGGAGATGCAAATTACGCCTACTTCCCAGAGTTGTTGTGTAAATTAAATGAGATAATGAATATGAGAACACTTTGTAAACTGCACGTGTCAGCTGGTATCATTATGATTATCCCGCTAATTCCCCCTATCTCCACTGCAGCAAATATTACAATTGTTCAGGTTTAGGGTGAATATTTTAATGCTAATCTTTCAAATTCATTCATGAGACAATTTACTTTTGTTTTATCATGTTAGCAGAGGTCATTTTCCTGCAATCCTGTCCATCAAGTTTCATTTTGGATTGAGTTCAGTCTAATTGAAACTCCCAATAATAGGCTTGGCTCTACTTAAAAATTCATTCAACCACCTTCTCTGAAAGTACAAGCCAATATTTGTGCATATTTGTATCATAAATCATACACTAACCAGTGCCAAAAGCAGCCACCTCTTTTATGAATCAATCCCTGATTCCAAGAGTGAATTAGCCCCTTCTTCTATTTTCTATCATGTGTTGCCAATACTATTATAGCATTTACAATAAAGTATTATAATGGTGTCTTTGACCTTCCTCCAAAAGACACGTGGGCGGCTTTAAGGTAGAGATATAGTATTTGGATTCTTATTAATACTGTGTAGTAGATAACAATACATGCTTATTGAAATAAAAGAAGAAATATAGGAAGGCCTAGCCTATAAGGAAAACACACCTTAGAGAATGACATTGTTTTAGTATGTTTCAGGTATTTAGGGATTTCAAATGTATAAGAAAAAAAGTAAAGAAACATCATCTTTTCTAAGAATCTCTAACTCACCTTTGATAACATGTTTAAAATGTATAATTGGCTGTTTGTAATTACAATGTAAATTAAATTATTCCCAGCGTCTCACATTTGATATATGTGAAAAGAAGACCCACTTATTTGAACTTCTCAGGCCCTGAATGAGGTGTTTTATTCTTCCTGGAGAACGGGAGGGCCTGGACTTTAGCCAGAAGAAATCCAGCATTACATACATGTGTCACTATGAGGGAAGATCAGAAAGGGAGGGAATTTTCTCATTTATCAAGTGGTTTCCAAGTGTTTAAACTATATATTTTGAAATGATAATATCACCTATCATATATAACTCTTTCTTGACACATTTTTCTTGCTAGTTTTAGTGAAATCAAACCCCCTGTGACCCTTGGACTAAAATTGCCAAAAAATTCTATGCTGTGGAATGCCGTTTTGAAAGATTGATCCCAGTGGTATATATCCTCTTGAGTGAAATAAGAAGTCCTATTTTCAATGACCATTCAATGATTACACTTTCCTTTTATGTTCTCAAATGTTGACATGCACCCCTAAGGGGCTTGCTGAAGTGTGGGTTCTGATGCGGTGGACCTGGGGATGATCCTGAGAGTCTGCATTTCTAACCATTTCCCAGGTGATGCCCAAGCTGCTTATCTGCAGATCTCACGTGGAATAAGAAGCTTTTAGTACCATTTTGAATTCATCAGCAGCAAAATTTCTAAGGTAACCTGACACTGTATTTTCCCTATGCCAGGAGTTATGGACATTTTCCCTATTAACACCTTTTGCTGAAGAGAATAATTACTTTAATAAACAACCTTGAAACATTGGACCACTCTGTTAACTCAAATGTAATCACCATGCAAAATGTAGCTCATGCAGTGATTAAGAAATGATAATGTCCTTGGCAGATGAAGCAAATTATGCTGAGCCACATTTTTGTCCAGACAAATTCCTTTTTCCACGACTCACTTTATGTATAACTTCTGAGAGATGTTACTAAAGGTGTAGTCTGTGATCCAAACAAAAATTGCTGTTTGGTAACCCTGTCCAAAATGCAAGGCCAAAACGCCCACCCATACACTCACAGGAGAAGAGATTCTCATCTCATACAAACATTTTCTAGTAATGAGAAAGCTCTTAGGATAATTTAAGTGACCAGGAGAGCTAATTCAGACAGCCATTAAGCAGTACTGACAAAATGAAAATGCTTAAAAGTAAAGAAGTTTTCCAGTGCTTGCCACATTCTAACTATGGCCTACCGTTAATAAAATTGCATCCTCATCAATCCATTCTCAATACTACTAATAACACTTATTTTGGCTAAGGATTCAAGAGTGTCATCTTTAAACTAAGTGATAAAAAAACTATAATCACAATCAATTCTTCTGTTGAAGTATTCAAAATCTATAGGCCCTCACACTCAGCCTGGAAGCTTTCCCTCTGACTTTTCCACTCTCACTAATCCTTTTTTGTTCCTAGTTTCCTCCCTCCCCTTATCACTGGATAATTTAAATTTTATAAGAGAAATCATATTTTAAATTCACTTAGAAAGCTACTATTTAATTTTGAGATGACTACTAAAGAAATAAATCCTTCTTTATGAATAATCATCTGCAAATATCTGCTAACAAGATTTTATCCTGTTATTTTAAAGCAGAACATATGTGTATTTTCACTTTATGTAAAACTCAACCTCTGCATTGTTTAATTCAACAAAGGGCAACTGACAGTTCATGAGGTGGGAAGGTACACAGGGCAGGCAAAAGTAGGAGGTGGCTACCTGTAGCAGGGCTGAAAATATAGGAGGACAGATCCATACCTAGAGCTCAAGAAGACCAGTGGTGGTAGGAAAAGGATGCTATGTGCCATTTGAAACAGGAGTACGGCCCTTCTCTCCCACTGGCCAGATCCAGTTCTGATTGAGGATGCACATGAAAGTAAGACTCCTAAAACACGTATCAGGTAGAGAAGCAGCATGAAGATGGAATGTGTGGCATCAAAACAAAAAGGTCTCAGCATGCGCCATGGGAGTACATATAGTCAATTGGATAAAAGAAGAAAAGTTCACTTACTGAAAGCTGAGACTACCAGTCCCCTCCCTGTAGTCAGCTCCGGAATGTCACCAGCCAGGCTCTGATATTCCAGGCAAAAAATAGGATGGTTCATCTCTGAGAACTGAAAAGGAAATAAATTAAATTAAAAATGTAGGCGATAAAATTGAGGAAAATTCTTTAAAAAGGTAGAAAAATGAAACATGAAAAGTCAGAGATCAAGCCAAGGGTTACTCTATTCAACATTAACAATAGTTGTAGTTTTAGAGTGACAAGAGAAGAAATTATCAAAATAAAATTCAGGAAAACTTTCAAAACAGATTTGCACATTAAAATGACTTGCCACCTATTTAGTATAACAAATTAAGTTGGTCCTCACTAAAAGGCACATTACCATGGAAAATAAAGACACTGAGACAAAGTGAAGACATATGCTTCCAGAAAGGGAAGAAAATCAGGTCATATGCAATGGATCAGAAAGGAGACCATTTGTGACTTTCTAACACCCCCACATTAATCGCAGACAAGTGAGCAGTATCTCCAAACTTCAGAAAGAACCAATAATTCTCTGTTTAACTGAATGTCAAATACTTTTATAGATATATGAAACCTCTGAATTTTACCTCTAAAGTAACTGTTTCTCATTTACCTATAGAAATATGTGTTGTGTAGAATAAAGGAGAGAACAGAATGCAGGAAACAGAGAACTCACAGACTTTCATATATATTAGGCCTGCAGAACAACAAGTCTACTTTTGAAAGACTTCTTCAAGGAGAATTTAACAAAATACCTTATGTGTGTAAATGCATAAAGGAAAGACATATAATTAGAAAGAAGAGCTAAGTTATTCACAAGCAATGGATGGCTAAGTCTAAGACAAAGCAATTATTGGTTTTAGCAAACAAAACTATTTTGTACGAAAAGTCAAGAGAATCATAATACACTAGTCGAGTTAATAAAAATGGTTCACATGGCTAAATTACTGTAAACACTACACTAATTTAAATTCTGCTCTAACTGTATTAGAAGGTGCAGTGACAGGAAATCTGTGTGGATGGAAACAAAAGAGAACTAAATCGTGGCCTTCTTTTCTGTGATGTCATTCAGAAGTCTTCAAACTTGGGAAGTAGACAAGTAGGGACAAAAGGTAATGGAGATAAATACATCAGGATCTAGCTAATAGATTACTGAATTTTTCTTCAGTAATTTAGAAAGAATATGTGAGAAATTCTTTCTCCATTCAAAATGTTAAAATATAAATAAATTTCAATTTTAGTGTTCAATATTGCAGTGTGTTTCTGTCATTTGTGAGATGTGATGACTCAAAAATAATACCGTCATTTCTTTTTATAGCTTTTGAATACAATTACCTGCAAAAGTAAACTTTTGTTATCCAAATTTTTGTATGAAACTTAAATAAAATCTTAGTCAACTATTATTTGAATAATATATGAATAAAACCCTAAACATCTTTGAAAATTTCTATAATTTCTACCATATTATTTGTTTTAAAAATTGAATCTTTATTGGTACATTATATATACACATCATTATCACACACAATATTGAGAATTTGTACCAGCATATGACACAATTTAATTCTCAATTTTCCCATTCATCCACCCAACCTACAACCCCCACCCCCATATACATAAGTTTTGTTTCCCTTTTTTATTACCATCATATTTTTTCTTCCCCTTGTTAACTTACGTCACACCCCATTTCCCTTAGAATATTTTCTATTTCACAATATCTACCATATATTCCAGAGCTCATTTATGTCTTCACTTTCTCATACCAGAGAATTTCTCATACCACATATTTACAGATCTGTGACCTATTCATTTCACTTATGAGTATGTCCCAAAGGTACATCCATTTGAATATAAATGGCTCAAACTTTATGGCAGAGTAATACTCCATTTTATAGAAAAATCACATCTTTATCCAGTCTCCAGTTGATGAGCATTTGGACTGTTTCCAAGATTTACCTCTTGTATCATATTTACATTATAATAATTCCTTTGGAAAACATATGTCATGCCTAATGAAATCCTGTAAATTCAAAATACAGGAAATTTCTTGCTCTATTGTAGGAGGAAACAATAATTTTTTATTTCCCAAAACTGACTCTTTTTCAAGGGTTTGATGAACAGTTTCTAATACTGACATTTTCCAAAGACAATTTGAAGCTGTACTTTAAAGCTCCTAATTAAGTTCTGTTACCTCCACGTCAATACTAACATACATCAACACTGTGAGTTTGTTTCCTCCACTTTGCATGATGCCTGTTAAATTATGTAACAGGAAAGATCTCTTATTCACTTAACCATTCACCTAGCTAGGGAAAAAGAAGGAAATATGATTCATGTCATGTTAACAGAGTTGATATAAAATAAGAAATATGGGGCCGGAGATTTAGCTCAGTGGTTCCGGCACCTGCCTCTCAAGCGCAAGGTCATGAGTTCAATCCCTGGTAAACACATACAATGCTGGGCGTGGAGACTCACGCCCACCACCAATCAATACCACATACCACAGTGCCATGCATGGTGGCTCACACCTGTAATCCCAGCCCTTGGGAGGCAGAGACAGGAGGATTGCTGAGTTCGAGGCTTGCCTGGGCTACATAGTGAGCTCAGGGCCAGCCTGAACTACAAAGCGAGACCCTGTCTAAAAAAAAAAAAAAAAAAAAAAAAAAAAAAAAAAAAAAAAAAAAAAAAAAAAAAAAAAAAAAAAAAAAAAAAAAAAAAAAAAAAAAACAGAGAGAGAGAGAAAGAAATATGCTAAGAAAATGGAAGATTTATTTTCAATTTAGGTGGCAATTTGAAAAGAATGTATGCTTATTACTAAGTCACACAAAAAATTAAACATCTTTGAGCAGAATCTATGCTTTTATTATTTTATTCTGAAACATTTCCCATTTAAATTTTAAAGATCCCTTCCCCTCCACACCATCTTTTGGGTGCCTTCAAATATGTTTGTATACATAGGAATTTTGTTCTATACAGAGACTAGGTATATGTGCACAACCCATCAAAATTTCTTTCTTTTGGTTTATTATATTTCTTCTATTCTTTTTTTCTTATCTCTTTCTTCCTTTTTACCTCCCTCTGCTTTGTTCCCCTCTCCATTAGAAGATTGTCTTCCCATTTCTCAATATCTATTACACATTTTGGTCTTTATTTAAACTTGCATTTTGTTATACCAAAGGGACAGTGCAGCATTTAAACATGTGTGTCTGCTTTATTTCACTTAAACTTGTGCTTTCAAAGTGCATCCATTTAGCTAGAAATGTCTCAAGCTTATCCTGTTTTATGGGAGTAGTGCTACCCATATATAAAAAAAGATGCATGTTCTTTGTCCATTTGTTGGTTGATGGACATTTGGGCTGTTTCCAAGATACACCTATTATGAGCATGATCACAATCAATATTGAGAATTTGTACTAGTGCATGACACGACTTCTCATTTTTCCCATTCCCCTGCCCACCCTACAACTTCCAACCACTTACATACATATGCTTTGTGTCCTTTACTTAACATCCTATTTTTTCTTTCCCCTTATTACTTATCCCTACCCCCTTTTCCTTTTGAATATTTTCTATTTAACAATATCTATCATATATTCTAGAACTGAGATGCCCAGTTTTTGATTGGGTATTTAAATTTAAAGGGTCTGATTTTTTTTTTTTTAGTTCTTTGTATAATTGATATCAGTCCTTTGTCTGAGGAACAGCTGGAAAAACTTTATTCCCACTTTGTGGGCTTTCTTTTCACCCTGTTGGTAATTTCTTTTGCTGTGCAAAAGGAGATACCAGTTACTGATTCTTTGTGACAATCCCTGTGCAATCCGGGTTTTGTTCCTATAGTCTTTGCCTATGCCAATATCTTCAAGAGTTCTACCTGTTCTCTCTCTTCCAGCAGATTTGGTTTTTCTGTTTTAATATTTAGATCTTTGATCCATT